>JASDQU010684746.1:88150-111134 GCA_032191745.1 Picea mariana | reverse complement strand
TAAAATCAGATAAAATAACTCAGGAAGATTGGTTGCAACTGCAACAAGAAGACAGAACAACATATACATCCTAGACATGAAGAAGAGAGAGAAGACATAAGCCACACAAAAGGATTCTAAGGAAGAAAATGTTTCAAAGACCAAAAATAATGATGAAGTATTATTGAGTACCACATGTTCAGGGGGAGCAGCCCCAAAGAAGAGAGTTACATTTTTTCATTAAACTTAGGGGTAGAAGCCCTAACCTTTTCCATTGATGTCAAAGGGGAAGAGAAATTGGGATCATGATGATAGGGGGAGCATGAGTGTTTCTATCAATGACAAAGGGGGATATTGTTAGAAGATTGGTTGTTGTCATTGATGTCAATCCTAGTCATGGTTTTTGGACCGCAAGATTGATAAAGGTATTTGGACATGAAGGACAATGCACATGCATATACAACACCGATGAATGGATAGTATACATCATGTGTTTTCTGGTGGTATGTGGCATGTCACATGGATCCTCATGTTTGAGGAGAAATGAATTTTTGAAGATGACAAAGTGAATTGAAGAAGGAAGTACATGTAGGCCCTGAAGATAATTAAATAAAAGAATTACAAAATAAGAAAGTGTCAGGTAGGCCCTAATGTTAAAAGGAAGTGACATAAATGGTATAAATAAACATCATTATACATTCATTTGATACAAGTCGAATTTCAGAGGTAATAAGAAGAAAAGAAGGCCANATTTCAAGGGAGGATGAAGTCTTTTGGTGATGTGTTCTAAGGTATGTTATTTTCAGGTCATCTTACCATTTTTGCTATAACTATTTTTCCAGAATGCGTCATATGTTGAAATAGCTATGGTATTTAGAAGACATATCAAGGTATCTTTGGTAAAAATTTCAGCTCTTGATTCTCTATAATTATGTATATACACTCTGTGGAAGATAGGGTTTGTGACCTGTCCTGAAGCTAGTCAATAAACAGGTGTTCCAGGTAACACAGTCATAACTTCTTCATCATGAATCCAAATCAAGTGGGAAAATTTTCATTGGAAATATTACGGAATTTAGTTTCTTGTGTGCGAGTTTTATATTAGAAGTTAATTATTGAGTGTGGGGCATTCTGTGAAATTTCACTCTTTTGAATAGACCAGAATTGAATAAAGTCTACCATTCTTTCTATAACCTCTTTTTGGGGAGGATTCAAGGAGTGAAAATTGGAGGAGTTTTAGAGAATACATTGAGTAATATTATCTACAGGATCTGAGTACTCCAAGAATTGAAGAATTTCATAAATTGAAGAAGTCTCAGGAAGCATTATCAGGTTCTATGTGATGATTGGTTGATGGTGATGATTTAATGTAAAGTTTTATTATCTGTCATATATTCTTGGGTGGAAGGGATGGGAAATGATGGAGTGTTCAAATATCTCTTGATATTGGAGGATTGTATCTTCCTCTTGGAGTTTGATCCCTCCCTCTACATTTGGAAGATGTAGCTACCTTTGGAAGTCATTACTTCCCTTGAACAATAACTATTGATTATTGCTCATATATTGTGCATGGTGTATTGGTATAACTCTTATACTATTGTTCATTTCTCATTGGATATAATTGAATGGTTTAAGTATAAGTTGAAAAAGGTTTTAAATTGTACTTGATATTAATTCATCCCCCTCTCATTATCAACAAAAACATCTCATCCAGACATAATGCATGTTGTTGGAATGGTAGGAAGGTATCAATCTGCACCTAAACAGAGTCACTTGTTAGTTGTCAAAATAATTTTCAAATATTTGAAAGGAACAATGAACTATGGCCTATGTTATCCTAGGAATCATAATTTTCAATTATCAGTCTATTCAGATGTTGATTGGGCTA
The DNA here is from genome assembly GCA_032191745.1 of Picea mariana. Classification (NCBI taxonomy): domain Eukaryota; kingdom Viridiplantae; phylum Streptophyta; class Pinopsida; order Pinales; family Pinaceae; genus Picea; species Picea mariana. Next base: position 109,267 of record JASDQU010684746.1, on the reverse strand, counting down.
ACTTCATGGATGAAAGAAAAAGAATGAGTGGAGGTGCATTCTTTTTAGGACATTCTCTTGTAGCATGGTTGAGCAAGAAGAAAGGTTCCATTTCCTTATTGACTACAGAAGCTAAATACATTACAATTGCCATTTGTTGTACCCAAGTATTGTGGATGATTCAGACACTTGCAGAATTGGAGGTAAAGTATACTGCATCGATCCCAATTCATTGTGATAATACTAGTGTCATTGGTGTGTAAAAGAATCATGTATTTCACTCCAAGACCAAGCATATACTAATAAAGTATCACTTCTTGAGGGAACAAGTAATCAACACTATTGTTTATTTGAATTATATTCCATCCAAAGATCATATTGTTGATATATTCACTAAACCGCTTGCAAGATCTCAGTTTGAGTATCTGCAGGAAAAGTTGGGTGTGACCCTGTTATCAAGCTAAATAGTCTATCTGACCAGGGGGAGCACAGAGTCACTCTCTGGTTTCTTTGACATTGATGTCAAAGGGGGAGAAAAAGGTGTGGTCTGAATGCTATAGTTGGAGGTCTAAGCATAATAGTGTAGCATTTTAGGGTTGCCATCAATGCCAAAGGGAGAGATTGTTGGCATGTTTACAGGAAGAGTTTACTTGTCATTGGTGGAAAGAAAAACAACGATGATTACATATTGGAAGCAAGGAGAACTTGATTCAAGTTCATTCATATGCTCAAGAGGTCAAGCACAGAATGTGCCAGGAGGGCACCAGAAGTATTTTAGGAAGATGCAGAAGGGTCGAGTCCCTTAGAGACTGAACAAGTTCAAGAAGCTCAGAAGAGATAGTGCAAAGAGTGCACAAGAGTTAGACTTATTCCAAGTCCCAAAGCTCAGGAGAGATAGCATTTTTAGAAAAGTAGATGAGACCCAAAGTCATCAAGAATCACAGAAGGATCAAAGGTCGAGGCATTTGACACTTAGAAATTCTTCCAAGATCGTGAGGTAAATATTGACCATCCATTGAAAGAGGACACATGGTGAGAGATCAACATTTTGTTGACTCACAAATCGAGAAATTAGAGATAGGAGAAGCAATAATTTTTTAAATCCAAGTTCGCAATTTGATCTCACCATTGGATGGAAGGAGAGATCTGAACTCGATATGATGCAAGTAGAGTTCAAGGGTTTGTATTTTGGGAGAATGGGGGTAGCTAACCTCTGGATATGTGAAGTCCCGAAGTGCTTAGTAGTCGGTCCCAAGTCATAGCCAAACATCACATTCAAAGGGGCTTAGCAGGAGGAGCTAGTGTTTGGAGGATTCTCCGATTCAGAAATCGAGAATTGGGAGTATTGGGTTGGCCCATAGCCCAATACCCAAAGTCATGATTCATGAAGCACCTTTTGTGTTAGGCTTGTGGTCACAACTAGTGGTCACATGGAGAGGAAGGGGATTAGCCAGAAAATCTAGCACCCATTGTGAATTTTTCGCAGGAAGGGAAAAGGCGCCAAAGGGATGAGCATGTAGAGGTTCTCTTTGTAACTACTAGAATAGACTGATTGTATCTGCCAGAGAATTTGAATAGCTTCAGGGTGATCGCTAGAGGAGCCAAAGAGTCTCGAGGTAACTGTGAGTGGAATGAAAACTCATCATAAAGACAATTGACAGATGGAAAAGTGTCGAAGACTGTAACTTCCAGAGAAGCCAAAGAATCTCAGGATAACAACCACTGATGAGGAATAGTCTCAGGATAAAAACCAATGATGAAGAACAGACTTAATATAATCGCAAGTGAAGATGAAGAGAAAAAAATATGATCAACGAGAGGTCTTGGCGTGACAAAAAGATGCATAACAGATAAGACAATGAGCACTTTCGAATGCTATGGATGTGGGTAGAAGAAGACTGAGTGTATAGCTGAAGGGAGATCATAGGCGCAACATATAGTATGCAGAGGTAGCAGGGAGCATAAAGGGAAGAAGAGAAGCTAAATAGAGATCATTCATGCGTAGGAGGAGAAAGAGCAATGCATAGAAAGAAAACTAAGCATATAAGTTGAAGGAGACAGAGGATACATGGAGTTGTAACAGACCATATCAGAGATAAAAAAAAGTAAGTAAAGTTTTGTAATATTCAATCAGGGTGGTAGGGTGGTGGTAGAAACTATTGTATTCCTCTAAATTCTTCTCAGTTCTAGAAGATATTCTGGGAGTTGGTGCTTCCATCTAGTGGGTGCTAGAAAAACCTGGTAGTTAGTGCTAGAGAAATATGAAAGTTGGTACTCTATGCAAGTTGTAGATTTCTATCAGAGGTTTTAGCCTCATATTTGAGTGGGAGCTCAAAGACTGTGATGTACATGAAAGTTGGAGCTTGATTGACATCCTAAGAAGAAGAGGCTTTCACCCTTTATGGTTTTCTCATGAAAATCAGTGTCTGTGTGTATTCTGTGTGATTGATCAAATATTGTATACCTATGCATGTTAAGTTATCAACAACACATTAAATAATAATCACAAAAGAATCAAAAAATAACAAGAAAAGTTTCAATCTTATATACATAATTGATTCACCCCCACCTCTCAGTTATATTTCCGACAACATAAGATAAGAAGTTCTATGAATTGGTGCAAAGTGTGAAAAAATGGAAACATTATTTGTTGGGAAAAGAAACTATCATTCACACAGATCATCAACCATTGCATTACTTACAATCACAAACAAAGCTACAACAAGCAAGGAACTTTAGATGGATGGGTTTCCTACAACAATTCCACTTGGTTATCAGGTATAAGAAAGACATTTATAACAAAGTTATTGATATGCTTTCTAGGCCTATTGTTAGTGCTTCAGTTATTCTTAAGCATAATTCTACCATGAATGAGAGCTACGTTGAACATTATGCTTTAGATGTCGATTTTAAAAAGGTTTATGCAACTTTGTATCATTCTAACCAAGTTGAGTAATTGGATTACCATGTGCATGATAAGCTTTTGTATCATCTTGGAAAGCTATTTATTCCACAGGGTGAAAGAGTCAACATTATAAGGGAAACACATTCTTCTCTTATTGCTAGCCACATTGGTGTAGGAAAGACGTCGACTAATTTGAAAAGGTATTGCTATTGGCCTAAAATGAATGAAAGTGTTTCAAGATATGTAACAGGATGTTCTTTATGTGCTACAAGTAAGCCTAGCAATAGAAAGTTGAGTTTTTATACTCCACTTCCGGTTTCTTCTCATCCTTGCGAAAGCATTTCCATGGAATTTGTAGGTGGATTACCCATATCTAAAAAGAATCATGATTATCTTTATGTTGTGGTTGACCTTGTTAGAAAAAATGTGTATTTTGATGCCTTGTAAGAAGCAGGTTATATCTGAACAAATGACACAAATGTTCTTTTAGCATGTTCGACTACATTTTGGGTTTCCCAAATCCATTATTTTTGATTGAGATTCTCTATTTATTGGGAACTTTTGGTCAAGCTTATGGGAACTCATGGACACCGAGATGAAAAAGAGAACATCATTTCATCCACAAACTGATGGTCAAACTAAAGTGGTGAAAAGAGAAGTAGTACATGTCTTCTTTGTGGTTATTGCAACAAACATTCTAAGCTTTGGGATGAGCACCTACGCTACATTCAACATGCTTATAACTAGGCTAAGAATTCATTGACTCAAACATCTCCATTTGAGGCATGTTTTGGTTATTTGCTGAAATCTTCTATAGATTTTATCTTTGGGAAGGATGTTGCTATTGATGGTCATTATGACATTGATAGAGAAAAGAAGTTCATTGAACAAATTCAGTTGGTGCATCAAATGGTACAAGAATAGTTGCAAAAGAGCCAAGCCAAGTACAAGACATGACATGACAAGCATTGTGTTGATCACAGTTTCCAAGTTGGAGATGAAGTTTGGCTTTACATTAGAAAAGAGAGTCTTAAAGAAGAAGGTAAAAAATTGAAACCAATTAGATATGGACCTTTCAATATTCTTGAAAAGATTGGTAACAATGCCTTTCGTTTGGATTTTCCTCCTTATATGCAAATGTATGCAATTGTTAATGTTGATAATTTGAGATTGTATGAGCCTTCTTTGATTGATGATCAATGAGAGCATGTTTTGATTCCTTCCATAGATGACTTCTCATCATAATATCTTTCAAAATTGCATGAGGATACAATCCTTGACAGAAAGATAAGAACTTCAAAATGAGGGAATTTGGAGTACCTTTGTGTTGGTCTTAAAGGAACAAATCGAAGAAAAGCTAGATGGATTGAGGTTGGAAAGGTGAGGGAACTGTACCCTCATCTTTAGATTGATTGAAAGTAGTCTTTTGGAGGTCTAAAATCTTCCCAATGGGGAGGAGTGATCCAGAGGATCAAAAAATGCTCAAAAATCAAAGTGATCGAAATTGATCGAAAATGGATACATTGTGTAGATCTCCTCCTCATGATCCCAACGCAACTTGAGTGGACTTAAATAGATCCTGTATGGCTGAGATATCACGTTAAGTCCATTTTTCCAAATAGGAAAAAAAAATGATGATTATGCAATCCATACAGTCCATGTGTCAGTTGACCATAAGACCGATGTTGCAAGTCATTTGGCAAGGACTTGGACCAACCAATGTCGAAATTTTTCATGTATGGGGAGAATTGAAAGGTTCCACATGGCCCATCGAGGGGTTGCCACATGGCACCCCGTCATTGGGTTGTTGGTGTAAAGTTTTATAGAGTCCATGGGGGTCGAACCCGAGACCTCTGTGTATGGAAGAGACTCGAAAAAGGTCGGGCTACTAGCCCACCCATGGTTGTTTCTTAACCATATTGTTTAAAATAAATATTTTAACTTGCTTTAAAGTTTAATCCTGGTGGAAAAAGGGTCAAGGCTTAGCCCCAGCTCTCAGACACTACTACATAACCCTTACCACATGGAAACGATGCAGACTATCCAATGGATAAGATGACAGGTGCATGGATTTGTAGGTCGGTGCTTGGCCACATGGGGCCATGCGACCAAAACCTTCATCAGGAAAGGCATCTATCCTCGCTAATGATGCAACATTTTGATCGAGATTGAGGAATGGCGCGCGTACTGGGTTTTTGTCATGAAAAACACACAAAGCTAGGAAATCACACAGAGATGCGTTTTGGTGAGAAGGTACAACAAGCTATTGGGTAAAATTTTCCATGAGGTGTATTTTTCTCATTTTTTAGCCAAACCAGGTGCATAAAGAGCCCAGCTAGGGGTTTTTAGACATTCTGGAGCCATTAGAGCCATCTATTTTGTATTCTAAGCATTGTAAAGCCATGATTTTGACACTTTGAACATATAATTAAAATGATCCATCAAAAGCTGTACCAGGAGATGTATCCCAAGAGAGGGGTGTACTCTATCATTTTGTTGTGTTATGTGCTGATATTTTATGGTTGATTATGTATGTTTATGCTGCTCATATTAAGTAAAAAATCTCATTAAGTTTTATGTGCTTGCAAACTTGATCCGATTTCCTAAGACATAAAAATTTCACTTGAAAATTTGTATACACAAACCTTTTTCATTTTCAGATCATGTACCGCTTTGCCATAGACCCCTCAAGTTTTCCTTTTGATGAACAAATACTTTCAATTTTTTCATGTACCTTTTTAAAAAAAAATCCAACTACAGGAGAACACCCTGACTAATTCAACCTCATCTACTAGGTGAATTAGAATATGAACCTGCAAGTCCATGAAACTCGGTGGTAGTTCCTTCTCAAACATACAAACAATCTCATCTATCTCTTGACACCATCATGGAATGCTAGCCATATGAATCTCCTTTGATGTGATCCACAGTACAAATGTAGATAATTTAGATATCGCACCATTTAGATCATGGGGGATTTCATGGTTCACACACCCATGGACAAGTAAGGGATAATGACACTACAAAGTAAACACATACAAATTATTTATGTTTTATCCCATGGCATAAAAATAAAAATTACAAATAATAAAAAAATATTCTTGACATGCATCGCACCTTTAGAAGGTTCAAATGGTCATGTGATTTCAACCACAACAAATGGTATTGACACACAGTGAAGCAACGTCATAGGGAAGACCCATATAAATAAGACACCTTCACACCCAATATAACTTCCTTTGCCAAAGACAGATCTTCTTTCTTCAAAATCCATGGGACATCACCTTCTTTGAAAGACCAATAGGGACCAACCTCTCCTCTATTTTCTTGTCTTGACCAATATTTCTTTTTAGTTTTTGAATAAATAAGATCTCTCCTCACAACCAATGTGTCACTTTCTTTCGATTATATGTTCCTCCATAAATAAGATGAAACATTTTTAAATATATGCATAGAATCTAGTAAGTGGGCAATCTTAAGATGATTCCAATATGGGAGCTCATAAAATATATATTTCCTTTTCATCCCACTGGGAAATTTCTCAACATAGATGTTGAAGAATTATGGATCATCGAACATAGGCTCCCCATTTGAATCGAACATTTATGTAATCTCCTTCTCCTTCTGTCTCTCATTTTCTCTAAGTCATTCTATTGGTGTTATTATTGCATGCCTTTGGGTTCTCTTTGGTTTACCTTTGAAAGAAGATGTTTCTCTTCTATAATGGTGTTCTTCTGGGAGGAATACCCTCTAGTAGTCGTACAATGGATTTTGTAGGTGGTTGGACCACCTAGCCTTCAAAGAAGGTCCACAACATTTACATTCATGATAGCCTTTTGTTAAAATACCTACAAAATTATTGTATACAAAGAATGTTAGAGTTTAATAATAAAACGTCAATCACAACGAATTAAATATGAAAATAAATATTTTTACGTATATAAAAAATAAAAATAAACATGTTAATTACCAGATAAAACTCTTAAGTATAGATAATCATGTGTGGTGTAAGCACATATGCCATACAACATAAAAATCCTCTCTATTGCAATGGGTCTTGATACATAGTATACATGTATCCCTTCCCATATTTCCTTCAATTCATCTACCAATGGTTGTAGGTAGGCATCCATATTCTTCACTTGTCTTCTACCAGGGACTGTAAGATCCAAAATAAGATGTGCATTCTTCACAAAAAACCATGGGAGGGTATTTTTATTGATCACTACTACAAGACAAAAAAAATAGTTGGTGTTTTGGAGGGAATATGGGTTCACACCATCCATTTCTATGATGATTCATAGACTTCATACTTCATCCTTGAATTTTTCTAGCCATGTATCATCTATATGCTTCATTGATACTAAATCTGTTGGGATTCGCATAACTCTCAACTCACTTCTGTGCAAGGCATTCCATCCCTACAACATAGATAATTCTTTGCAATGAAGGAGCCTTTGAATACTTTGAATTATAGGCATGTGCCTCAATATCTTATGAGGAGGTCCATGAAATTTACCATTTTTATTTGATTTATGGTACATGTCATGCCCACATTTTAGACATATATCTTTATCTCCATATTCTCCTCTATATAGAGTACAATCATTCAGACATGCATGATATGATATATACTCAACACCCAACATTTTGAAAAACTACTTTGCCTCTTCGCGGCTACCTAGAAAAACATTATCACTAGGAAGAACTTTATCTTTGAATATCCTGAAGTTAGTGGGAAATAGAAATGTACAAGGTCATTTAACGTTTATAAAAGAAACCATTTATAATGTTTATTGTGTGACAAGATTTCTCAAAATTAATATAAGGCACTTACCTCAATATTGTCGAGAAACATGCGTTTGACATGCAAAAAATTTATTTCAATTTGTCTAGTATCATTGTTGTCCCAAGCTGGGTATACTTTGATCGGGAACTAGGTCCAAAGAGAGGGGTGGTGGAAGCAGATTTTAGGATTTCGAAAATGGTATCATATATATGAGCATCATCCCCTAACTGATTGTTCTGGAATGCGTATAACAACATTGTCTCCATGGCATTTGTATCCCATAAGTAATCATCCATACCAACCTATTTTTTATTTTCTCCATTTCCAACTTTTAAAGAACTACTATTATTGTTGTAGTCATTCCTAATTGGTGAATATGCACATAGTGGGAATTGAATAGGTGGTTGATTCAACCATTCTTGGTACACTTACTCTCTGATTTGTTCTCTCATTGCAACCTTATCTCGGGTTGACATTGTTGTGGAATGCAATGGAATATGGTAGGTAGGTCACTCATCATCAGAAGAATCATAATTTCAAAAATATTGAACATTAGTACACCGATGATATTAGTAAGAACAATGCAATAATTTGTTTGTTCAAATTAAATTATACCAAACAATTATTACCATCATTGACCAAGGATTGTGGCTGGAAGATGGAATGCCACAATTGGTAGGGTAAAGTGGATGTCCATTTTCATCTACTAACTGCTTACGATATGTTTCTCTTGATAAGATCTTCTAACATTTTTGAACTGGTACTGGAATATTTTATGCATCTGAACTTGATTATGAATTAGGATCCTACAAATTTGGATACATTTTTATTCAGATTGACATGGATAAAAAAAATCAATGAGATAATCAAAACATAAATAAAATAATGTAAACTTATACGAGATGGAAATGGAGAACTCCGCGATGGAATTTGAGCAATATGGAATGGGATGGAATTTGACGAATTGGTCATTTGATCATATAATAAGGTTTCCTCCCTGCATTTCAACAAAATTAACAATAAATTTTCCTATACCTATCTAAAATAAATTTTGAGGACCATACCACAATCTGAGTTTGAATATAGTTTTGAAACCATTTTTTAAGAATAAGGTGACATATAATGTAACATGTATACTGAAGCATTGCAAGTCATGTGAATTCATCCTAAAAGATCATTTGAGATTAATATACAATTTTATGTGCAAATAAAAGTTCAAATAACTCTAAAAGTATAACAGTGTGCTTATAAACCACAAACACATTGGTGAACATATTAATAATAAGCAATGGTGCATTGAAAAATCAACTAGACCATGTTTCTAGATTTTGTTAATAAAAAAAATTCTATGTCGTTGATGCATCAAATAATATGGACGTACTGGTGCATAGTGTAATATGGATGCACCAGTGCGTATTACATAAACGCACCGTCATGCCAAAAAAGTTAAAAAAAAAAACATGATTTTTTTTAAACAATTCAAAAAAGAGCGGGAATCAAATTTCATAGTCATTTAAATACTAAAAATCTATTCACTATTTCATTATTTTGCAAAATTTTGTAGGGGAGAGACTTGTAAGAGAGACATGCAGAGGAACATTGTGGAGGACAAGAATACTTTGGAACCACAATATTATTCAGAATATGATAATTTGAAGGGTATTTTGATTCACTCTAAACCCTTTTCATAATGTTTTTTTAATATTAAGAAGGTATTCAATATTTTCATTATTTTTCCAAAATTTTAAGGAGGCAATTTTGGAAGGGAGACATAGTGAGGAGCACTGTGGATCAAAAGAATACTTTGGAACATCATAAATATTCATTAAATCATGATTTGAAGGGTATGGTGATTCACTCAAAACCCTACATTCAAAAAAAATAAAATAAAAGATTTCATACTTACCGTAAATGCTTGTTTTTTTTTTTTTTTTTCATGAATGCAAAATTTCACCCTAGGGTTTAACTCCTTCTATCACTTCAGAATTAAGGCTTTTCATTTTAGGTATTTTAGATCTAATGGGTTTTTTTTTCTATATATAAGTATTTGGCATGTGATGAAAATGGACCACTTATTGCATCAGATCCCAAACGCAGTCAACCCTCTGCCTTTTTTTTTTAAACAGTTTCCGATTTGACATTTTTTTTAAAACGTTTCCCACTTTTCTAGTGCACCTTTTCAACAAAAATGCACCAGTGCATTTATGTATAAAGAATGCACTGCTTAAGCTAGATTAAAAAAAAAAAATTAAAAATATGGTGCATAAAAAAAATATCGCTGATGTTCTCATCTAAACAACAGAAAAAATGTTGTCACATAATGTTTTAAATTTTTTTAATTTTTCTTCTCATCTGTGTGTAGTTTTTCTATTGTTTTTTTTATGAATGTTTAATTTTTTTGCTATGTTTTTGTTTTCTACAATAGTCAATGTGATGTCTTCTATATATATCTCACTATTGTAATTCAAAATATTTAAAAAAATAAATTAAATTTTTCAGTGCATATTGGTGTATGGAATGCACCGGTGTGTTTTATGTAATAAACACATTGGTGTTTTGAATATAAAAAGCGCACCATATACAACGATTCATTTTTCTCTGAAAATTAAATTATGTGATTTATTTATAAAATATTTTAATAATTTTTTTGGTGAATGGTACATGTTGTATATTCATAACTATATGAGTGAGAAGAGTTCAAATAAGAAAAGTTACAGTCGACAGAAAGATGACACATCTAGAAAAACAAAAACTACAGGTTCTTTGTAAATTATATACAAATTAATATGGTTGAACTATATGTAAGTTTAACTAATATGTATTGGTTAGTGTGTGTCATGCTAGACCACAAAATGAGGAAGCTCAATATCATTATTTATGATCTAAGTGCAAAATAGCATAAAAGCTTGATGGAAAAATTACAGAGGGATGAATCAGGTGAATGAAAAAATACTATTCAATATGATTTTTTTTTTTGAAATGTCATTAGTAATATACTTAGGAATATTAGATGACATGTTTCAAACAATCTATTAATCCACATATGTTTAATGTTCTACATGCACCAACAACGAGGGAACAAAATGTCATCATAACAAAACAAAATTAATTAATATAGAATATGTAAATCATGATGAATTGGTCCTTAGCTCATCTGGAGTGTTGTTGGAGATTAATCAAAGGGGAATTTTTTTTACAGAACTATGAGGGATATAGTGGAACGAACATATAGACATACTTTCCACTTACAATATATAAATCAATCCAATGATTCCAAGAACCAGGTTATATATAAAGTACACGAAGCATTTACAAAGTAATGGTTAATGAGACCTATCATAGTTGCAATAGAAAAATCATACAACAACAACAAAAAAAAATCATTCAAAAAGTAATATTCCTAAAACACTTTATATCTATATCTATATCTATATCTATATGACACACTATTCATTTATTAATATATCAATTTTGTGATATTTAGTTTTCATATATCGATATAAAAATAATTTATTGTCATGTTATTATTTCACGAAAATTATGAAAATCCCAGAGGAACAATGAGACAATATCTGAATTATGCCAGTAGGAATGTCCAAAAAGGTGTACAAGGAGATGGTTAAAAAATTGGACATAATTGCATCACATGAGGAGCTATTTCAACAACAACGTGCTTCACATGTATCTAATCATTGGATTTTTCTATTAGGTACAAAAAGTTAATTATACATTAAATATTAATTTTCAAATATTTTCTTAGAGAAAAGAAAAGAAAATTGAACTCATTCTACACATAAAACTGGATGACAAGGAAGAAAAGGGTTGATAGCAAAGTTTGTGAGTAATTGTTATTTCCTTATAACAACTTAAATTTTTATTTTTATATATATATATTTTAAGTTGTTTTACAATAGCCATCATTGAATGTCTTCAAATAGATGCTAAAATATAAAGAAGAACCATTAGAAAAATTGATTGACATTGGGTTAATTAAGGGTTGTGAGTATATGTTGGCATATCAAAAATTAATTGTCGAATTTGTAAGTATAAATCCTAATTTATTATGGGGTATAAAAAATGCAGGAAACAAAGTATGGAACTGAGCTAACTAAATAATTGTTGAAACAAGGCATGAGTTTTGATTTTGAACATATATGTATGATTCATGAGTCACTTCTTGCTTTGGAGGTACATCGCTTTTCAATTTACATTCATGTATATTATTTATTTCAATTTTCATTATTCTCACCAATCTAGATAGACTCATTACAATTTATTTTTATGTTTTTAGATGGAACTTCAGGAAGAACAAAACAATCAATACAATCAACCAAACATTCAACAAAATAACCCAAGGCATGAAAGTATCTCAAGCACTAACAACAGTTCCAGTGAACAATGATGACCAATATATTTGGATATCAATGCAATATGCAATTGTATTACTTTGAAATAATCGTCTATGAAAATCAGACATTTTTATTTAATGTAATGGACATATTGTCCCAATTTAAAGACAAGGGATTACCAATAAGTGTCCCATTTTGTATGATAAAGACCCTCTTATTCATATAAAAAAATATGTTTTAATTTATGCTATTGCATTGTCCAATGTCACTATGAAATGTTACATTGTTGATTAAATATATGGATGTCTATAAATATTATAATGAAGAGATAAAAAATCTGATGATATAACAAATTAATCCAAACATCATATCCAAATTCACTAATCAAAATATAATATATATGTAATTTTTTTGATAAATAATGGAATTAAAAAATAACAATAATTGCACTATCACATGTTGATGTTTCTTGGTGTATTTTAATTATTAATCTCATCCATGCATTTAATATTAAAACTCACCAACGTGTTTCATATGAAATTCACACCAATGTTTTTATGTAATCAATTAGCATCGGTTTCAATATTAATGTAATACCACAAAATTATATTAAAAATTTGGTCATAGGTGCATTAATATTATATGAGGCATCAATGCATATGTGTTTTGATATGCATCGGTGTTATTGATAAGAATTGGGGCTTGTTTGTTACTAAAAAGCACCGGGGTGTTTTTCCATGTAATGAATCGGTACATATTTTTTGATACAACATCAATGCCTTGTTATTAATAATGTGCTGGTGCATTCTATGCAGAAATCCCTGGTGCTTAATTATTTTTAACTATATCTGTGAGTTTCGATGGAAATGCACCAGTGCTTACACGACAAATTCCCCGATGCTTATACAACACATGCCTCGGTGCTGAAATATTTTACTTCCTCGGTGCTTTCATATTTTACGACCTTGATGCTTGAAGTTAAGTGTACAACACCGGTTTTGTATGTGTATGTACGCATTGGTTCTTGTGCCTTATACAAACACACCAATTTGTAAACATTTGCTAACACCTCTGACTGCCCAATTTTTTTTAGTTATAATCAAGTTCTGTTATAGAATCCGAAAAAACATACGGTATCGATAACAAGTGTTGTAGTAGAGGTTTTTTTGATATTTTTTTCCAATTTCGTAACACTAGTAACCTCCATTATAACCTCCACTAAAAGGTATTTTCCTTGTAGTTGCATTTACTAAGTAGTGAATGTGGAAAATATGAAACTCTATGAGGCTTCCATGTCGGATTATGGAAATAGAGGAGCAGGTCCTACCTACCATAGAGGAATTATCACTAGAATCTTAGGTAGATTTGTCAGAAGATATAGTTTTGTAGAATAATTCTAGAACTATCAAACAAGGGAAACATGACATTTGGAAGATTAGGTTGAAAATACAACTTTTAAGCAACGATAAAAGGTACTCCAAGGAGAAAGTAGAGGAAACTTTTCCTCACCTCCTTCAATAAACTATTTTGGAGACCAAAATCCTCCCTAAATGGGAAGGTATAATCCATAATGGATAATTATATAATTTTATATCTATGCTCATACTTTTTGAGTAGAAAAGTTGGAAGAATTGGCTTGCAAGGCCCATTTTTGTGGTAGGTCCTAGTTTGGAGATTTAGGGTCTAGAAACCTTCAAAGACATTTTTAGACATCAAATGACACATTTTGAGGTCATTTTTTTTCAATAATATTTACCAACCCATTAAAGTTATTCTACGCATTGAGACCTTTCTGGTGGTGTGAAAATCAACTCAATCAGAGTTCAGATGTATAAGTTATGCCTCCCACAAGTTGACAAACCTTGGTGACCACCATGGTACCAAGTGGATGCCAGATTAATTCCCATTAGTCATGTGTGGGTCTATTCATGTGTGTAATTTCAAGAATATTATAGAAGGTCCAAAACCCTAACACAAATTGAGGGTTGAGGCATGCAAAAACCCCAACCCTAAGAAACTATTAAACTATGCAAAATACTAGCTCACTAGTAGGAGAGGGGGTTCCATTATTTTAGCATTATACTTATTCCATAGTTGAGAAGAGAATATAAGACTCGGATTTGAGAGCATAACAAAGGAGGAAGAATATTTTGGTGTGTCCATTCAAGCGATAGTGTCATAGACAACTCCATAATGAGTGGCCCTTTCTTTGTATTTTCATTTTCATATATGAAGAAAAGAGAGTAGAGAATATGCCTCACCTTATAGATGGGTTTTATTCCATATCAATGTTTCTATGATACATATTGTGTTCATTTGTGTGGATGTTTCATTCATTTTCTTGTTCTTTCATTTTTTTATTTTAGTTATTTTAATTATTTTGAGCATTAAACTAGTAATAATAAATCGAGGATGTACGGAAATAAACTGAATAATAATAAAATTTTAGAATATTACAAGATCTTTTGTGACAAACTGTTCTAGTGGAATATCCATGTGAGTTTACAGATCTATTTGCTATGATTTCTTGCAAATTCAAGGTTGTTGATGGTCATTTCTATCAATAAGGACCACCATTTATTGTTAAGGATTAATGTGCATTGATTCGACCCTTGAGACAATGTTCGTTTTCATAGAATTTCATCTACATATTTATGTCACATGTCAGGTACTCAAAAGAAGCCATGGTTATGTTTTCATTGTTCATAAACATCACCATCAATCTACACGATGAATGTGCCTCTTGGAGAAGTGATCTCCCTCTTGAAGCAAGGGTGTAATGCCTCTTACAGCTTAGGAAAACCTTAAATTCCATTGAATCAAATTCTCACTATTATGAATGTTGAAACCCTACAAATCATCAAGGGGATCAAGCTAGAAGTGTAGAAATATGTATTGATTGGTAAATGGTGCTATAGAAACACAAATTCTATGTTCATCATCCCATTCTTATTTTCTACAAGTTAACTTTCAGTTTCTTATACTTTGTTTTTTTATGGTTAAATTGATCTACTTTTAAATTTATTGTCTACATATAATATGGTTATCAAATGTCAAATGGTAAAAAAATTACTTGTAATGACCATATAGCTACACATTGATTTGCTTGCTCTAGCATGCTACATTGATTTGGTTGAAGAATCAGAAATTAAAAAAATGACTTGAAATCTATTTTCCATTTAATATTCAATACTTCCTTTCTTCTTTGTTTGATTGGTGCAGTTACTTACTTTAATATCTTAATTGGATAGATTTAAATATTTCCCATGCATTGATGGTTTTCAAGTTTGATTAATATAAGAAGCAAAGAGGTAAATGGTTCATGTGTGGATTTCATAAATAAAAGAAAAAAATCAAACAAATATAAGAATTGCATGGACAAATTCATTAACCCTTCACGGAAAAGTCATTAACCATTTTTAGTTGACCATAAATCTCTTTCTTACCATATTGTTGTTTGAATATTTGATTCAAGAGATATGTTTGAAGACAGAATGGTTATGGATGTATAAGAATGCATGCATATTATTCATTACCTTGTTTCCAATCCTTAATCATTTATATGGTTTTATCAATATTGAATTCGATAGATGATTTGTTTTTCCTTATATATATTTACAAGTATGGATTTGCATACTACTTTAAATAGAGGTTGAATACATTAGTAGTTTTTTTAGATTTTCTTGTGAAATTGAATGGAGATTTTAATCAAAGATTGGTTTCCTCTCATTGTATTTCTAACAAACTTATTGTCAGTAATAATAGTTGTTGGCATGTTTCAATTCTTTTTAATAATCCCAATGGATTTCATGTGCATTTAAGTTTGGTACCCAAATTTCAATGAGGAATAGCTTCGAATCACTACCAATGATACATTTTGTTAACTCACGACATGTATTGTGAAGTTTAATAAAGATTTTGGTGAAGAAAGAGATGTTTGAGCTTTCTTTCAAAAGTTGATTGATAAACCCATAGAGAGTCATCCATTTAATCATCAATTTACATTGTTAGTTCAATAATACTGCAATATAAAGGACCTTTGATTTGGGAATCTTTGACTTGGATGCCTTGTGGTAAGAGCATGTAGTTAGCTTTAAATTAAGGGTCTTTAGTTATCTTTGAATCAATTATGGTCTTTTGAAACATTGCAAAACAAGAGGATGTTACACTTCCATTACGGTTTATGGATTTTAATGAACAAAGACATGTAAGAAAATGTTTCTCATTATTGTTTATACAAGGTTTATTAATAGTAGAGTGATACCATTGTTAATGAGGATCATATTGTGTAAATACTGGTAAAGAGAATATAATACATTTCAAATTGTAGGCAAAAGTTTCACTAAGAATTATTGAACTTATGTAAGATTATTTTAAATTGGTATTTATCATATAAAAAATAGAGGAAGATGATTCATGAGAAAAAAATACGTAGGGTTTCTCCTACAGTCAAGTAGTAGATGTAATAGTCCTGTAGCTCTCATTAAGTAAGACCAAAATAAAGTAGTGAGGATGGAATCTGACTTCCATTAAGGGAAAAGTCTCCAAAGTGATGAAGGAAGAAGACAAAGGTTTTCGAAACCTTGAGCCTTATCATTATGAAAGTGATTGGGAAATACAAAGAAAGCAAGTTAAGTTACTGCCGAAAGACATGAGACTTTATTCTCAAATTATTAAAATTGTTTTATTAAAAGCTTCATTTTATTGGGAAACAATTTAGAATATTAAAATATTTAATTAAATAATATTTTCATAATCAATATGGGATAAAGAAAATTTTAAGACTAGAGATCGCATGTAGCCCAAGAGTCTAGGATAGCCAATAATTAAAAAACTAAAGAGCCAAGGGCCATATACAAGTTTTATAAATAGAACCATTGCCTTTATGCAAAAGTCCTTTTCTCTATAAGTGTAAGCTCTCTTTTTATGTTAATAAAGAAGTCATTGTTAGCTAGTGTGATATGCTCTTTCTATGTTGGCCTTGGATGTAGACTATTCCCTTCTTTCCTTGTTGATCTCTTGGTGCTTGTGTCTGTGAATAGTAAAAAATGTGGACTATTTTCTTTCTGTGATGTTTATTTTCACTTATTTTATGATTATTAATGTCTGAAATGAAAAAGGGAGCTTCTTTTTAGCCTGTAGACTATTCTTAGTGGCTCATAATTTATGACTGTGCATATACATCATCAATAGACTATTCTTTTTTGTGTTATTACTAATCTTGTTCTATTTCATTTTGTTGGTTTAATGACATGGAGTGTTCCCAACAATTGGATCATTCCACTTTGGGAGGGAGTCAAGAGGTCTACTTCATGTTCATTCTCGGGTGGCGAGAACGGACTATTACCCTTTCTATTAGATGAATTTCTATCTCTTGTTACTATTTGTAACTAGGATTTTGTTAGTTGCATCTCATATTGAAATGATTCATTGCATGTTGTATTTTATTTTCATATCTAGATTAGAAAAGTTGAGCCATAACTCAAGGCCTTACCATTTCAACAAAGAAAGATATAATTGGATCCTTTTAATAGATTAGCCAATGAAATTGACAAAAAATATTAAACAAGTCGACACTTTGCATATGCATATTATATACCCTACCTTATTTCTTGTCAACATTTTATAATGAAGAATACATTCTAAAAATACATTACTTTGTTTTTTACATGTGAACATTATATATCCTACTTTTAATAGACATATTTTGAATACAGACATATTTTGAATACGACCAATAAATTCATTTAAGGTATTCAAAATATACACAAACATATAAATAAAAAAATAAATACAAAGATATACAAAATCAAATCAAATATTAATATAAAAACATTAAAAACAAATTATACATACAAGTGAAAATAAAAACACCTTCAATTTGATAACTACCATATATGATCTCATTTCCATTTATTAATATTGTATGATCTAAATGAATGGGAGGATTCTTTATATAAAGAAAGAAATCCAATTCTTGGGGTTCTATCGAATGAGGTAAGAAAATATAAACGAATCTCATTTTCATTTATTAATATTGTATGATCTAAATGAATTGGAGGATTCTTTAGATTAAGAAAGAAATCGAAATCGAATTCTTGGAGTACAAATGACTGTAATTTCAACAATGTGCATTAAAATATATGGTTAAATCCAAATCC
The DNA here is from genome assembly GCA_032191745.1 of Picea mariana. Classification (NCBI taxonomy): domain Eukaryota; kingdom Viridiplantae; phylum Streptophyta; class Pinopsida; order Pinales; family Pinaceae; genus Picea; species Picea mariana. Next base: position 91,084 of record JASDQU010684746.1, on the reverse strand, counting down.
GGAATGGGCAATGTGCATTTAGATATATGGTTAAATTCAATTCAAAATAAAATAAAGAACGAGCGAGTTATATTAGGATATAACATTTTATAATAAATCAACATTTTTTCATTTTAATGTATTGAATGAGGATAGATGATTGCAATTTCAATAATGTGTGTATGTATTTACTTATATGATTAAATTCAAATTAAAATAAAGCAAGGAATGAATTAGAATTATATGTCGTAGTATAATTGTTTTATGTTTTTGTTTTATTTTAATAATATTTTTTGTTTAATTTTGTTGAAAATTTGGTGAGAATTTGTTAGATCTGTATATTTGAGTGGTTAATTAGATGTGTAATCCAAGTGCTTTAGAAGTTTTTTAATATGTTGAATTTATTTTTAAATTCAAAAATACAATTTAAATAACAAAAAAATGTGATTTCATATAGATTTTTGTCAAAAAAAAATCAAAACACAAAACAATTAAAAAACACCAAATTATATTAGGATATGACATTTATATAATAAATCAATACATTGTCATTAATGTATACATAAATATCACATAAATTTTATATCACATTATGAATTGTAACCTTAAAATCATTCTTATAACCCTCAAAATCATTCTATTAAATATAAAATATCACATAACCTTTACAATTTTATCAAATTTATATTAAATATAAGTAATTGTAAATGATTATATATTTACATAAATTCTAGATATAATATAATATTAATGGTCTCTATCAACTTGAAAGATGAAAGATGGTGTATTTTCTTTTTTCGAAAGTCCTTGATTATAAGTGAAGTATTCAAAACTTTGAAAAGTGAAATACCGAAAACGTTGAATGTTTTAAACTCTTTACGTAATTTTAAATCTAGATATCCAAATAACAACCACATTTTCTCTCTCCAATATATTACAAAATTGAATCTACACTTCACAAAATTAAATATAAATCATTCATAAAATACATGTCTAAATTAACGCTACCCAATTTGTTAAATCCATAGTCTTGCCCAATGTTCTTAGCTCTCTAGTGTTACATGTGGTCTTGTTGTAATGAGATATTTCTAACTTTATGTAGTCTCTAGATATCGAGTAGTCTACTTCTAGAGGAATTAACATATGCCAACGGAGATCATGCGGCATCATCCACCTCTCACTATCCGTTTCTTTCGATCATTGCGCATATATTTTATTTCATCGATATTGTTGGTGAATATGGATATCTTTAATAATGCAAGAGTCTTAAATAAAAAGGAAACAACTTTTCTAGTGTAATATACCCACGGATATTCCTTGGGGATCATGGGGCGTCATCCATAATTTACATTTTAACGCATCTTATATTAAAAGTCCAAGTCTTTCCAAATCTATCCTAACCAAAGGTGAGACAATTTTTAAGTTATCTTTTGTCTTTTGTTTTATATTATGAGCATGGGGAATAGGTTTACAGAACACTTCCCTTTGATTGTGATTGCTAATCAATTTTTGTTTTGTTTTATATTATGTGTATGGAATATTCTTTTTCCTTATTCATTTGATTTTTAAAATTTATGAATGTAAACATACTCTACTTTTTAATTTCTGACTTCTTAAAAAAAAATACATATTCTTAATCATTAAACCAGCTTAAATTATATAAAAACAATTTAAAACATCAATATAAATTAATATAAATATTTATCTTATTTTTATAAATATATATGAAAGTTATAAAAAAAAATTAATAAAAAAAAATCATTTTATATTCAGCAATCCCAATCCTAAGGAATTCAAACCTATAATCTATATACTCCTTCTAAATAGCATATTTTAAATGGATATTCCAACTAAGTAAACCTCTTAAAACTTAAAAAATTGTTATACAATATATTATCTTGTTTTCTTCATTTTATTAATATATATAAATGGAGATCGTCATTATAAATATGTTAGTGTAATTATAAAAAAATCTCTCAATTAATCATATATCCTTAGTCACAAGAATGTATATTTTATTATAATATATATCATGTATTAAGCACAACCTTCTATGTTATGGTTTAACTTTATGTTTGTTCAAGTTTTGTATGCATAAACAAATTATGTTTCAAATAATGTTTAGCTATGATATATGGGGACGTAATGATATATTAGTATTCCCTACCCTATAGTGAATAAATTAGTATCTCTACAATGTATTTAATGAAGTGGTTTAATAAATTAGTATCTCTACAATGCATTTAATGAAGTGGTTTAGCATTTATTTTTATAAGTGTTTTTTTTTTTTTTTTTCACGTTAAGTTTGTAAGCATTTTACAATTCTACCATCTTATAAAAGGTGAAAATAAAATCTCAATTTTAAATTTTTAAATGTTTTTCTAGCATGTAGATGAAAGGTAGTTTGCATGAACATTGTAGTTGATAGATGATTTTTTTTTTTAAATTAGTTAGTATTTATTTTTTTTAATGGTTAATATTCTATAAAATATTAAGATCGATTATTTATTGTTATTAATAATAATAATAATCTGATTTTAAGGTCACGACCAAGTTAGATATCAAATTGATGTATGAGATTCCTATTGAAATAATGTAACTGCAAAGTGTATTCTTATTATTATTTGATATATTATTCATTAGCTTAATCCTCATTGCGGATTGATCATGTCAGCTATTGTAAAAGGACCAAATCCTTTTTTGCGGATTGGTCATAATGTAATTGTAATAGGAAGAAAGAGAAGTCGACCTCAGAATATATCAAAGAGGCCTCAGAATATAATAAAGGTAGTTATAACCACCCAGAAGAAGAAGTCGGCCCTGCCAGTGAAAGGACACTCCCACACATGCCAGCCTTATATAAATAAAGAGGCTAGCGCCTCACTTAGACACACACTCACTTGTTCATTGAGAGACAAGTTTTGGAGCTACAGTTGGAGAAGAGAGAGAGAGAGA
>JASDQU010684746.1:60960-88050 GCA_032191745.1 Picea mariana | reverse complement strand
TCTTGTGATTGTGTATTTCTCAGTGATCTTGTCTTATGTTGTTGTTATCTATTGAAATGCAAAGAACTATAATAATGAATTAAACATTAACATGGTATCAAAGCCAAGCTGAAGAGAGCATCTTTCACAAGAGAAAAGTGAAAAACGTCACTGTTGTCGTACATGCAAATTAGGGATTTTTGTTGGTGAGGTATTTCAACCCTAAAACCATATAGAAAAGCAAGCCCTCCCTCAAGGATCATTTTGGCACCTTCATCGTACCTTTTAAGTGGCTAGATCTCCCGGAAAGTGAAACCCTAGTTTCACAAAGTACCAGAAAACCAGAGTACCGAAAGTACCAGAGTACCAGAAGTACCCGAAAACCAAAAAGCACCAGTCCAGAAATCCGCAGATCAAGTTTGAGGGGGTAAAAGTTGGATTTTCATAAATCTGACTGCACCATCTTACTCGCCTTAGCGCAACACATCTATCCCCTGGATCAGAATTTCAAATTTTGAAGTTTGAAAAATTAGGGTTTCCTCATAAAACCCTAAGTTGCAGTTGCAGTTGCAGTCTCAGAACCATTTGCAGTTGCAGTTGCAACCGTAGCACCAGTTGCAAACACCCTTGAAGATTTTAAGAATTGGTAATGATTACCGCTACTGCCAGATGGTGCCACTACCTGCAAATGCTATCAGAGGTATGTACTCACATATGTTTAAATGGTTAAACTTTAAAGAGTATTTGCAGAAAAAGAGATCTCTTGCCATAGATCCAACACATTGAGAGGAATGATGCAACCCAGGTGTGATTATTCTGATATGCATCCATTTGTTATATTGATCAATGTTGCATGTTGTAGCTATGACCATCATTCTAACTTTTTCTGAGTCAAGGTATTAGATGGATTAAAAGTTGAGATCATAGAACTTATCCTCTAACCCAACCTTCTGTCAAGATAACGTGTTGTCTTAGTACAGAAGACAGGTTGAAGAAAGCACTCGTCATCTTGAGTGAAGGAGACTCGGAAGAAAAGCAAGCACTCATTCCTGAGGACAAGGCTCCAGGTTTGATTAATCAAGTTAATAAGATTCAAAGGTACACATGACAAGCTTATGACTATAGTTGAGATAACAGTCTTTGTAAAGTATCATACTTGATAGCATGTGAGCATATAGAAGTAAATGCTTAACGTAATCATTTTTCTAGTACAACTAACACTTCCTCTAGGAAGAATCTCGTGTGTTAGTTCTAGGTTGCCATGGAGGAATGGTTGATCAAAAAATTATGAGAGCGTTGACCTCATTTCGTATTATATTCCTTACCTTTAATCTTTGCTTCAGACAAGTTATAAGTGATATCTCTAAAGGAGTTACTGTGATGATTGTTCGTGCTATTACTTTATATTATCAAAAGGATATTACTCTTTCTTGTTGTTTTGTTGACCTTGCTCCAGGTCACAGGTAATAACCCTGAGGAAGCTATAGTGAAGGTTGCAGAAGGCAACGTGCTAAAGGAGAGACCATAAATGAAGCAATCATCATTGGAAAAGAAGAAGGTGGCTTGCATAAGCTAAAGGGTCACTCAGAAGCTGCCATGGCCCATGCTATTGAGAATCCATGTGAACTTTGGCATAGAAGATTAGCTCACATTAACTACAAGGCACTACCATACATATGCAAACCTATCACAGGTTTACCAGAACTCAAGGTTGATCATGAAGGTGTATGCAATGGATGTGCACAAGGGAAGAACATCAAGAACCATTTTTCGAAGAGAAGGAGTCCTATAACTCATCCATTCAGATGCCTATGGCCCAATGCCATCATCCTCCATGAGTGGGTATGTATACTATGTATCATTCATTGATGATTATTCTCGTAAGACCTAGTTGTATTTTTTGAAATCTAAAGATGAAGTGTTCAGCAAGTTCAAGGAATTCAAAGCCTTCATAGAGAATCTTTCTAAAAGAAAGATCAAGATACTCAGGTCAGATAATCGAGAAGAATACACCTCAAAAGAGTTCATGAACTTTTTCAAAGATGTTGGGATCAAGAGGGAACTCACTACTCCCTATAATCCTCAACAAAACGGTGTGGCCAAAAGAAAGAACAGAATGATAATGGAAGCCATTAAGACCATGATCCATGATCAAGATCTTCCTATGTGCTTATGGGTAGAAGCAGCAATGACAGCCATATATGTGCAAAATCGATTGTCCCATAGTGCACTTGGGTTCAAGACCTCAGAAGAGATTTTCACCGGAAAGAAGCCAAAGGCAAGCTATCTCAAAATAATTGGTTGCCCGGTATTTATACATATACCGAAATAGAAAAGAAACAAGTTGGAACCCTCAGGAAAGAAGGGAATATTTGTGGGATACTGTGAAGTCTCCAAGGCCTTTAGGATATATATACCAGGTCACCACCACATTGAGATCAGTAGGGATGTGACCTTTGATGAAGATGCAACACTCAAGAAATCGAGAAAATGCCATCTTGAAGAGGTATATGAAGAGGAACCTGTAATCCGCAAAGTTGCAAAATCAATGAGGGAGGTTCCTAGAGCTGCTGAACCAGTGAAGGAAGTCGTAACTTCCCCTGATGAAGAAATTATAGAAGATCATGACATAGCAGAGTTTCAAGAACCTCCTCAGATGACGATTCTCCATAAAAGAAATCCAACTTGGGCTATAGAGCTTATTCAATATGGAGAGAAGTATGGTGTTCCCGAAGGAATGACGAGACATATGAAGAAACCTAAGCCATTCTCCAGTTATAAGGCTTTGATGTGTGATCTCCTAGAAAAGGAGCCTACCTGATTTGAAGAAGCCATTTAGAAGAAAGAATGGGCAGATGCCATGATAGAAGAATACCAATCCATAATAAAGACCAATGTATGGAAAATAGTTCCCAAACCGAATAACAAGGATGTGGTATCGTCTAGATGGCTCTTTAAAATAAAACATGTTGCTGACGGATGTAATGAGAAATATAAAGAAATATTTGTAGCTCATGGCTTTTCTCAAAAAGAAGGCATTGACTATGAAGAGACATTCACTCGTGTAGCCAGATACACTTCGATTAGAACCATCATAGCCCTTGCATCTAAGATGAAGTGGAAGTTACACCAGATGGACGTAAAAATAAATTTCTTAAATGGTGTTATTGAAGAGGAAGTGCATATAGAGTAACCTCAAGGATTTGAAGTTGAAGACAAGAAGTCTCATGTCTGCAAATTGAAGAAATCCTTGTACGGATTGAAGCATGCCCCTAGATCTTGGTATGGATGAATAGACAACTTTCTGATGAGCTTAGCCTTTACCAAGAGTAAAGCAGTTTCCAACCTCTACTTCAAGGTTATGAACGATGAGCCAATGATAGTATTGTTATATGTGGATGACTTATTCTTAACTGGAGAAGAAAATCTCATCACCGAATGTAAGAAGAGACTCGCTTCAAAATTTGAGATGAAAGACCTTGGCCTAATGCACTATTTCTTAGGTCTTGAGGTATGGCAAAGTCCAGAGAAGATCTCCCTTAACCAAGGGAAGTATGTAGTCGAAATCTTGAAGAGATTCGACATGTTAGAGTGCAAACCCATGAATACACCCATGGAACTGAAGCTAAAGCTGCTGGTCAATACTTTGTTAGAATTGATTGATGCCACACTGTATAGAAAGATTATTGGATCGTTGATGTACCTGATGAACACCAGACCAGACATTTGTTTTTCCGTTAGCACCTTGAGTCAGTTTCTGGTAGAACCCAAACATGTTCATCTTGTGGTTGCAAAACATGTGATGAGGTACCTTAAGGGTACATTAGATTGTGGTCTCAATTATGATGGAGATCATGATTTCACATTGAGTGGGTACAATGATTCAGATTGGGAAGGAAGTGTTTCTGACAGAAAAATCACTTTAGGATGCTCTTTCAATTTGGGATCAACCATGATCTCATGGCAGAGTAGGAAGCAATCCAACATTGCTCTCAGCACAGTGGAAGAAGAATACATTGTTGCATGTTCTACCAGTTGCAAAGCTATATGGATTGGAAAGTTGCTGACTGGTCTATTTGAACTAGAGATGAAAGAAACCATGATTCTATGTGACAACCAAAGTTGCATAAAGATGACAGAGAATCCTTTATTCCATGACAGGTCGAAGCACATAGATATTTGTTATCATTACACCTGTGACATGGTGCAGAGAGGAGTCTTAAAGCTCCAGGGTTAGCATGGATGAATAGGTTGTTGATGTGTTGACCAAGCCTCTATCTCGTGTAAAGTTTGAGAACTTTCAAGATAAGCTTGGTATAGTCTGAAAGGACCTTCCTCGAAAGGCGGAGTAGTGTTTGTGATGAGACATCTCTTGCTTCCAGCCTTATTGTTGTGACGTACAAAAAGATTATGTGAAGAGACTAGAACTGTTCTTCCGGCTTGACAGCTAAGATGTAAAACCAGTCTAGTATCCTGCTTCCAACTTGATTTTTGTGACTTAAAGCAGGACGAGTATCTTGCTTCCATATTTATTGTTGTGACGTAAAGCAAGAAGATGTGATGTGACTAGTATTAAGCTTCCAGCTTGAGAATTCGTGACGTAAATCCAGTCCAGTGTCTTGCTTCCAACCTAATGGTTGTGACGTAAAGCAAGACGATGATATGAGACTAGTACTGTGCTTCGAGCTTGAGAATATGTGACGTAAATCCAATCTAGTATCTTGCTTCTAGCTTGAGTGCTTCTAGAATATAATAAATGTGGTTATAACCACCCAGAAGAAGAAGTTGGCCCTGCCAGTGAAAGGACACTCCCACACGTGCCAGTCTTGTATAAATAAAGAGGCTAGTGCCTCACTTAGAAACACACTCACTTGTTCATTGAGAGACAAGTTTCGAAGCTGCAATTGGAGAAGAGAGAGAGAGAGAGGCGCATATTTGGGAGAGGAAATTATGTACTTGGTTGAATTATCTCTTGGCATTGTATTGGCTATCTATAAGAAGGATTTTTTTCTGGGTTTTCTTCCCCTAGAGGGTTTCCCAAGATAAATGTTGTATCTCTTGTGATTGTGTATTTCTCAGTGATCTTGTCTTATGTTGTTGTTATCTATTGAAATGAAAAGAACTATAATAATGGCTTAAACATTAACAACCCCCTTATTTGTGAGATAATTGATCCCCTCCACACAACAATTTGACTTCTTCATAGAGGTTACATACCTTACTCCCTCTCAATTTGAACCTATGATATCCAAGGAGGAAACATATGTTATTAACCATTAGGCTCACTCAAGTTGTATAGATTATATACACATATACATGTTAAGATGAACAAAGTCATGCTTAGAGTGTTTGAAATAGTTGGATTACGTCTCATCTTTGGTTCATATAGTATGTGCGACAGAAATTCAATGTTCTTTTCTTTTAAAAAAATATTTCAATAGATGAAATGGGTGCAACAAATCAAATATTATGTGACCCAAATTGATTCATATTTTGGTCTTCAATTGTTTGAATTACTTAACCATATGTATTCTTTAATTATGGTTAAAAATTGAAACAAGATGTATGTAGTGAGCTTACTTACCTTTGGTGTTGTAGGATTGAGAATGATGCTCATCTTAATATTTTGTATTTCTAATTGAATAGACAACTTCACCTTTAATTCACTCTATACAGTCGAAAAAATTGGTTTTACAAAAATCAATCCAATATCTTGTGTGTTACAACATATATAAAATACAAAATTATTTAGGATGAGATAGATTTTGGCATCAAATTACTTTCACGAATTCAAAGAAAAGTTATCCATTAGTGATAATGCATTTCAACTTTATCTTATAGGGTCTCACAACAAATTTAAAAAAATAATATAAAGAAACAAACAACATAACGTAAATTCATAAGTAGAATTTCCCTACCCAAAATCCTACTTAAAATTTACCTTAACTTTTATTAACACCCAACAAAGGATAATGAACAACATTTTTAGCGTAGTTTTGATGCATACCAAATTCATACAAGTAGAATTTCCCTATCCAAAATAGGTACGATAGATAAGATATCTATCAATCCCTAACTCAAATCAGAGAGTCCCCAAAAAATACAACTAATAGATAAGATATCTATCAATCCCTAACTTAAATCAGAGAGTCCCAACAAAGTATAATGGACAACAATTTTAGCGTAGTTTTGATGCATACCAAATGCAATTGATAGATAAAATATCTATCAATCCCTAACTCAAATTAGAGAGTAATTCATAGAAGAAAAACTTCCTCTGTAGATAAAGCCTCCTAACATAAACTACAATTTAGGGAAGCAATTTTCATAGATGTTAAGAAACGACCAAGAAATTAATATTGTTTCTTTTATTAGAATGGTTTTCATTTTTCTTATTTCCCCTTCTAGTAGCCTTGATGTGTTAATACTGGCATGCTATTGGTTTGATAATGTCATGTTACAACGCCTTTTCTTGCCACAAGATTCCCCAAGGGATAAATAAAGACGTATACCATTCAATGTGTAGTGTTGCAGATAAGAGCCACACAATTTGTAGGCAACTTGGGTCTCTAATATATATTCGTTGATGTCTATTCATAGTGATGTAAACTATTATGTAAATTTCACCAAGGGATAAATAAAGAAGTATACCATTCAATGTGTAGTGTTGCAGATAAGAGCCACACAATTTGTAGGCAACTTGGGTCTCTAATATATATTCGTTGATGTCTATTCATAGTGATGTAAACTATTATGTAAATTTCAATCTATAATCCATCTTCGATGAATACTGATTGTGATCTAGATTGTTATTTAGAGAGGTGTTTGATAACATTTATCTATATTCATATCTATTTACTTAAATAAATTGTTATGACATTGTTTCTTAGTGGAAAACTAATATTTAGGTAAGCACATAGTACATATATAAGGTATAGATTACTCACAATAAGTAAGATTATCTTTTGATCAAATATTGAGTGAAACTATGGACACTTTTGTTTCTTCATTGCATAGAAACATGGAAAGTTTCTATTGGATTATCAATTTTATTGGAACTATCCAAGTGAAAAGACAAAAATACTTTTGTAAATATTTGTAAAAATTATATTTTGAATGTAGTTACTTATTTGAGTAGCAATTGTAACATAGGCTATTCAAAAACCTAAAGGGAAGTTGTGGATTTTCTTTTAGCTAAAATCCTATGATGCATCATGAAATCTATATGAGATTTAAGTCATATTAAGATGATAATTAGATTCCTATGTTGATAATCTAACATATTTTATTTTATTTTATTTTTTAATAGAAAATTGGAGAAATTTATATTAAAAGAGCTATAGTTATAGGTAAACAACAAGATTTACAAAACTTGTTGGCTTAAAGATTCAAACAAAATGGCTAGTTTTTTTTTACCTATTGAAAACAAAGAATCCAAATTTCCAAAACCATTACATCCCAACAATTCTTACAGATATACCATCTTAAGAAACACCTCAATTTCTATTTATTTGCAAAACATAAGATTTAGTGGAAATAATGATGGTTCTTAAGCTCTTCCAACCCTAGATTGGTAGGATGGGGCTCATTATTTCCAATGTATGTATCCTCAAGCATTTTGGTGAATAGTTTCATCTTATTTGAGCTCTAATAGAACACAGTGTATGGAAATCTTGTAAATTGAAGCTACTAACTAGGACCCCTTACTTAGGTTGAGCACCAAATTTCTTAATGTGTTACTATTTGCCTCTAGAGAGTCAATTTGTTTTTTTTTTTTCATACCATTGTGTTCATGATTATGGAGAACTGATAAGTACAATGGTCCTCATTCTTGTGAACTTTGGGCATCACATAGAAGATGGAATTCCAACTACATTGGGTGGACTCTTCATGTCTATGTAGAGAGCTCCAAATTTATCGATCTTCTCTATAATCCATGGGGTCAAAGGATAGATGGGAGAAAATACGCAAGCTCTTGGAATTCCCCAATTTAAAACCTATTTCCAATGCACCAGGAAAACCTCGCTACATAAGCAACTATATAGAACCAACACGCCAATTAGCATCCCCAAACTATGTAGACAAGGATTCTTGATTTCAAGTAGAACAAAGAGACTCGACCCCAAAATGTAGATTCCAAAAATATCAACCAAGTACTCTCACCTATGATTGACCCCCAAGAAACCATAGGAATATATACAAAATGAAACCCAAGAGTCAAGTGTCGCAAATAATGCTATCAACCAAACTGAACTAGCCATCCAAGGATAAACAAACCCTTTAAATTCATACATAAAACATATTTTAAATAACCAATGCAATGGATATTCTACTCACAGAGAAGCATCCAAGCCAAAATCCTTCAAGAAAAGGTTCCAAAAAAAACAACCAAATCCTGAGTGATATTATTACTAGTTGGAGTTCCATTAGGGCATCCTTGCTCTATACGACCTTCAAATATACCAATTTGAAATCCAATATCCCACAATTCTAGTGATAAATACCATTGTTGATTTCAAAGGGAAAACCAAATATAAGTTCATGCATGCAAATAAGGGATTCACATGTCCTTTTCAATATATGCACCTTATATGCAATCTAATTCATTCGATGTTGTTAGATATGTTACATCAATGAGATGTCACATGCTTCCATTTGAGAGATGAGAGGTTAAAGAACTAATTATAAGGAGATTCCCACTTTTTTCCTAAGAACATCACCCATTTTTCAAAAAGTGGATTCATTTTCTAGGGCATATGCTTGGTGATTATTTTCTCAAAGGACCTACTAGAACAATATATTTTTGGAAATTATAGACTTATTTTTGTGAGAAATGTAAAATGGAAGTTATCTCATTGTCAAAGGAGGATATTCTGAGAGTATCAATTTGATAATTGTTCTTGAGTTTCCTTATAAAATAATATTCTTAAGTCCAAATTCAATTTCTAAGAGAAGACCCTAAAGGATTTCACAAACCTCAACTTGACTATTCATGGATTATCCTATCCCCTCAATGAAACTTGCTTGAATTTCTCCTCTAAGACCTAGAATGATCCCCACTATGCACTTCATTCTTAGGTTTCATATAGATTCTCCATCAAATAATTTAATTGGATCCTTCTTGAGGGACTACCATGATCCAACTGGGTATTGGTGGCCACCCACCTATTCCAAGTGGCTCCTCTTATCAGTTTTTAGTTCAACATGTTCTTTTGTACTTCTTTTTAATTATGGTTTCTACACTTCTGGGGTTGTCTGAAGCCCCACACATCTTCTAGGTGGATAATGGTGGCCTCCCACCTAATCCAACTAGATTGTTTTGTATGTTTTCATGTCAACACATATTTTTGTACTTTCAGGGCCATTTTGGAAGTTAGAGTTTGACACATCTATGTTTTCAAACTATAGATGGAGTCAGAGTTTGATAGCATAATGCGTATTTCTTGAAAATACCTTTCCAACGGGCTATCACGCGCCTAAAAAGGAGATCGTATGAAAAAACTACAACCCGGGGAAGTTAATGTACTAAATTACATTAACTAGGGTTAAGTTTTTCGATGTCTAGGGTTTTTGCATTCATTTTAATAATAAAAAGGCCTTCAGAGATTCATTGTAATCATCTTCTTGCGAATGAGCATATTCATCACATCTCTTCTCCGAGATAAAGATGCCAACATTCTAGCAGGTCTTGCACTCTTTATTTTTACGATCTCTTTACAATTATTTCATTAATAGAAATCAAGTATTGTTGTATTTCTCAGTTTCTGCCAATTTTCATTAGTATTTCATTGTAATTTCTCTGCTTTAATTTTGTTTTGAAATAAATCTGGATCAATGGTATCAAAATCGAATAGTCTTGATCATTTTTCAGCACATTTCCTCGATGATGTCCGAGTATAGCCAGTTGGGCCTCGAGCTTGTCTCTGTTGAGGAAAATCATTCTCACGTTCCCAAGAAACCCTCAATGGTGGTAGAAGAGAAAAACAATGGAGCAGAATATTTTATTCACCTGTTTCTTAAGCATGCTCTCATGTGACAGAGGGATGAATTGATGGATAATTTTTCACACACCCTTCAACGCCTGCCAATAGCAACAGGCGCATCTTCATCAGGTGACCATTTTGGAGGAACCTCTCCCTTCAAGATACAAATTAATTTTGATATTCCCATATTTGAAGGTCAGATATATGTGGATGCCCTAGAAAAATGGTTAAATCTATTAGAAGCTAATTTCTCTGTTCAATTTTTTTTGACAGGGATAAGATCACCTTCACACTCCTCAAGACTCTCCCGCATGTCAAAAATTGGTGGGAAACTTACTAGGAGAAAATTTCCACAGAGGAACTAGAATATATGGGGTCGATCCCACTTGGAATTGTTTTGTGGATGAATTCAAGGAACAATACTGTCTTGTTGATAACTATGAAGACCAATTCATGAGATGGACCACACTGTAGCAAGAGAAGATCCAAACAATACTGGAGTTCACAAATACTTTCCATACCTTGCGCACTAAGATGGGTATGAAAAACTCTGAGTGACATGTGGTTTTGAAATACTATGGGGATCTACATAGGTACATCTGAACCAAAATGGATTTCCTAAACATCTCATCATTGGGAGCTGCCTATCGATATGTTGTCAAAATCGAGAAGAAATTTAGGCACCAGAACAAATGGGAATTCAGGTCTACAAATCTGAAACAACCAAAGCATGGTAAAGACGACCCTAACCAAAAGCCTCTAGACAACTAGTCCAAGAAACCTGACAAGAAGGGTAAAAGAAAGATAAATAATGACACTAGAAAGTGGTGTGACTTCCACAAAATCCCCTGGCACAACACCGATGAATGTCACTCAAAATAGTGATTGGAGGTCGAGGTCAAATACAAGAAGCCGAACCCTAATTCAAAATATGATTAAGAAAATATTGAAAAAAGATAGATCATCGTCGTAGACCCCACTTCTACTGTCGTGACCACAAAAATTCAACTAGAATAACCAGTAGATCTTGAAGATGGGTAGTGCCTCTTCCATTCACAGATGTGGGTGAAGGGGACCCCGTTGCATTTCATTGTTGATAACAGAAGCTAGAAGAACCTCATCTCAGCTAAGGTATTCAAATAGTTAGCGTTTTTGCCAACACCACACCCACAACCATACAACATCAAGTGGCTTCACCAGGGAAGAGATCTATTTGTCAACCAACAATGTTGCATGTCCTATGGAATCCAACCCTTGAAGTATGAGGTACTGTGTGATGTTTCACCTCTTAATGTATGTGATGATTTTTGGGCCAACCATATATGTGGCAATGTCATGTTGTCTATGAGTCTAGACCCTATAGTGTCATAATTACTCTGGGAGGTCATCTCTATAGGATACCATAGGTAGTTTTGACTACTGCTCAACCAAAACAACGTTGTAACGTAATCTCTCATACTACAAAATTCATCCTCTTCACATTTTATTCAAAGGATGCACAGAACATCGCTACAACCATTGCAGCCTCAACACCTTCTATCCAACAAAATCATATTGTTGAAGAGAAATAATATATTGTTTCTTCACCTACCATGCTTCCTACACAATGCCCCATCAAACCCAGAGACAATAGGTTGGTGGAATAGATTCAACCATGCCAACAAAAAGTTTGTGATAGTCTTCAACAGACTAAGCAACACAACTTCTACAACAAGGAACCTAGCTCACCAAGATTCAGATTCAGAAAATGCTTTCCCCTCTTCCTTGGGAACTCAACGCAATGGATACCTTTTCTTCCTAAGGGGGGAGGACTGATCCAGGTGGGTATTGGTGGCCACCCACCTATTCCAACTGGCTCCACTTGTTAGTTTTTAGTTCAACACATTCTTCTACACTTCTTTGTAATTGTGGGTTCTACACATCTGGGGTTGTATCAAGCCCCACACATCTTCCAAGTGGATACTGGTGGCCTCCCGCCTAATCCAACTGGCATATTTTGTGTGTTTTCGTGTCAGCACATCTTTATGTACTTCTAGGGCCATTTTAGGGCCCTAAACAATGTTTTTTTGGAGTTCCACAGTCAAACTTTCGATAGAGTTAGAGTTTGATGGCATAATGTGTACTTATCAAAAATAGCTTTCCAACGGGCTATCACGTTCCTAAAACGGAGATTGTATGCAAAAGTTACGACATCAAAAAGTTAATGTACTAAATTATCCAAATGGGGCCCACGCGACTTTTGGTGTTTCATCTCCTAGGGTAAGGTTTTTGGATGTCTATGGTTTTGACATTCATGTTTATCATAAAAAGGACTTCAAAGCCTCATTGTAATCATCTTCTTGTGAATGAGCGTAGCCATCACATCTCTTGTCAGAGAAAAATATTACACCATTCTAGTGAGTCTTGCACTCTGTATTTTTACAGTCTCTTTGCAATTCTTTCATTAATGGAAATCAAGTATTGTTGTATTTCTTTGTTTCTGGCAATTTCATGAGTATTTCATTGTAATTTATCTTCTTTCATTTTGTTCTAAAAATAAATACAGATCATATCAATTCTAGAATTATTGAATATCTAGTCATAGATTCCATGATTTCCAAGAATTTGAACTCCAAATATTTGGGCTAAAACTTTAAGTCACGAGAGAAAAAAAATCAATCGAATCTAGCCTTGTAAATCAGACTTTTTCATGCATTTGGAATTGAAAAAATCTACTAACAGTCCATTTGACATAGCTACAACTGAAGTGGGACTATCAAAATCCTGATTAAATATTACCTTGTTATGGGCTAGCCAGATTGTTCAGTGGAGGAATTTAGGAAAGGAAATAAAAAGTCTTCTTAGATTGAGTTTTCTTCTAAATCTTCTCTTATGTTTATTATTAAAAATTGTAACAATTTATTTCCAACACTTTGGTCTACTCGTTTTTTGATTAATTATAGAAAAATCCATTTTCCATACATGATTAGACAAGGATAATTCAAAGAATAAATGATGAATTTTCTCTTCCTCTATGTGACACATAACACATTTAGAAGGGCCATGGATTCCTCCTTTTTTTATTATTTTCAACAGTGATAAGTTTTCCATAGACCATTGTCCAACATAAAATATTGATTTTGGGAAGATGATTTGGATGTCAAAACTATTTCCATATGGCTAAGAAAGAAGGGGAAAGGATTGAATTTGGTGAAGATATCCATCCTTGAAATTGTACTTGGGACCCCCCATTCCCTACAATCATGTCCCATGGACTGCATCCTTTAGGAAGAGAAAGAGAACATATAAAAAAAAAATTAAATGAGGAGAAGGAACTCCTATTGACCATCTTATCTAATGACCTATTCTTGCATAATATGATGAAATGTCCCACATTAGGGAAATATTTTTATRTTCTATCCAATCTTTTATAGAGAGAAGATTGCAATTTTTCTCTAGAGGATAATTTCCCATGAGACCTCCCTTTCAAATATTTATTCTTTTTTCCATTTCCTAGAATCTAAGTAGTCATGGATTGAATAATGAGGACTACAACAATATGTAAATTTTATATATGTGAGCCTTTGCGGTTTTCTAGAGGACCATCAATGCATATTTTTCAATTTTGAGAGAAGTATTTATTGAAAATAACTTTCTTCCACCACTCCAACTTACCTGAAATCATCATCTAGATTATTGGCTCCAAGTTCTAAATTCATGAGAGATAGATCCTTAATCCCAAATCTACCTCATTCCTTAGGTGCTCTAAATATTTTCCAATTTATCAAATGATTTTTTTGTTGTATTTGACTTTCTCCCCTGCCACATGAATGTTTTAGATTTCTTGTGATACTTGTTGCATCATACCCTTAAGTGCTAAAATTGTTGAGCATTGAAATATTCGAAGTGATTTAAGGACCAATTTAATTCGAACTACTCGAACTAATTGATTCAACCATTGGGACCCTCATTCCTAGAATTTGTATTTAATTTTTCCAATGACAATGTGCAATGCTCGTTTTTTTGAATTGCTCAAGGAAATAGGAATTCACAAATACTTGAAAGATATCCAAGTCTCTTAACATGGAAACATGAGAATTATGGAAAGGGAACGGGGGAGGTATGGACCTGTATTCTATCCAAATATCTGACTTTTGTGGTTTTTGATCTTACCACTTAATGCATTTATAAAAGAGATACAAGACCCATTTAAATCCATTAGGTATAATAGTGGAAGAGCATTCTAGTAAAAGGATATCATCTATTAGCTAATATTGATTCAACATTTTAAATCCTCAAACTATTTTGATTATTGGGATATTTTTTTATATCCTTTTCTCCTCTAGTTTTATTCTTAAGGTCTCAACCATAATGATGTATAAAATAGGTGAAAGATGACAAGCTTGTCTTAGCCATAGATTTACCAAAAAAAAAAAGTAGCATGTCTCCCATTTAATAAGGGAGAAATATATGGCCCACTAATGTAAGAGGAAATCGATGTCATAAAATAAGGTCAAAATCCAAGCTTCGATAAGACATCAAATATAAAATATTGTCTTACACTATCAAAAGCATTGGCCATGTTGATTTTTAGAATCATTCCTTTGTCATTGTTTTCTCGATTTGTATGAATATCTTCTTGAGCCACAATTATATTATAAAAAATATAGTTCTTTTTGTAACATCATGCTCTACTGAGCACATTTTTTTGACTTATTCTTTGAGGACACTTGCGTGCAAGTGATCCAGTTATGGTATATTATGATTTCGTTTCGCTTATGGGTTATATATGATGATGATGATGTATTGTAACTTATTGTTAATATGATGTATATATATTGGTAGATGCTATTGACAATTCATCCGAAGTGTGCAAGACACATGATAGGTTATGAATGTTTATGGAATCAGTGGACTTCCTTGGACTCTAGATTGAGTCAGGAAGTGCATTGTATTTGTTTGAGTATTTCATTTTACACACATGTGATGTATGATTGATTTTAGTTTGATTTATGTATATGGATTATTGACACTATTTTTGTGAGTGGATACAAGCTTGACGATGCCTACTAATCCAACTCACATAAGGAGTAAAGGGGTCATGAACATAAACCAAACATTGACGGAGAGGTGTGGCAGTGTCCCTATCACAGCCTATTAGCACTCCCACCATGGCCATAATTGTAGCTTAACGATTACCTAGTTTGAGTGGTCCATGATGTCGTGAGTGATGAATGAGATGTTTTCTCATGGATATTTCCAAGGGGCGCACAATAATTAAGAGTCCTTATTCCTTAGAATCCCTTAGTCTCTCATAATGTCGACTGAATGGAGCTTTGTCTCCAAAGGGTCAGACAAACTTTCAAAACAAGTCAAATGTGAGTGGCACCCTTGGAGCATGGAGGTGCATCTTGAAGGGCATGTCATGCAATATAAACTTGAGTCAATAAACATAGGTGGCCTAGAAAACATTGGAATGATTAGACCATGTTGGATTAAATTAATTAATTAAACAATATATTATTAATTATAAATCCTAACTCTAAGTCTAAATTTAAATAAAAGTACTAAATGAATTATGACATGAGTTAAAGATTTAAGATAAATCAAATTCTAGGAAAAAGTAAGTAAAATATAAAGATTGGATAAAATGCACATGTGTGCATGAAATTAATAAAAAGGGAATTTTAATTAGAAATAAATAATAACTTGAGAGAATGGGTGTACATAGAAACGAATATCGAGTCATTATATCACTAATAATCCACTCATAATCCAACTCTAATTAATATCTAATTAGCAGACACTCATTAAATGAGAATTTGGGGAACAAAGGGACAACTAAGAGTGGAAATAGGAACACATTGGTGAATGTGAGGGAATTTGGATTTCAAAATAAAATAAAATTTGGTAACTACTTGTGAAAATTGGGGAGAGTATGACAAGTGTGTAGGTGAATAATCATATTTAATTTAAATTAAAATTTAAATATTTGTGCATGAGGAAATGTGTCAATGAGGAAAATTTCTATAAAATAATTGATGTAAAAAGGAAAAGGGGTCAACCTTTTTTAGCACTGTTATGCCGCCAAATTTTGATTTGAGTGTGTTCTACTTGTAAGATTTGGGAATCCAAGCTTGTGAAAAGAGTGGAAGATCTTCTTTGCAAGGAAATCTTCGTAGCTATTGTGTTCTAGTTTTTGCACTTGGCCCCTTTGCAGCTCAAGGGGATAAGAGGGAAGCATATTACCCTAACATTGGTTGGGAGGTACCTGTGAAGTCTCTGTGATTAATAAGAGAAAGTAAGAAAGGAGAGAAAGAATTTTAAGTACATATTCATTAAACAACCTTCATTGGTCCTAAGGGGTTGTTACATATGGTATCGAAGCAGGTTCAACCCTACAACATTGGACCATTACACATTCTACTGTGTTAATTGAATGATTAAAATTATATCCTAATTAAATTTTGAATTTGTACATGCAGGTAATCATCGTTAGAGGACACAGGGGAGGTAGAAAACATGGTGTTGGATGAAGAGGTGTGACACCTCTGATAGTAGCCACGCTAGAGGAGTCTAGCCCCCAGGGAGAATAATCGACCATTGAGAAGAAGCTGATTGTTGTGGGAGATGTGGTAGGTATGATGAGATCCTATCAGAGGATGTCTGAGGAGTTGATCAATCACTTGGATAGATATGAGGGTAGAGCGCCTATGCCCAATGAGCGTTCACAATGCACCCCAGCTGGTAGTTGTAGTATACATAGAGAACTCGAGAAGGTGAAATTTCTCGAGGTCTGGTGTGCCCCGAATGACTTAGACACTGAGGCATGGTTGGAGAGCACTTCATGATTACACCTCCAAAATGAAATTAGGCATGGAGGTATTTCAGTTGAAAGGGAGTGATATTATCTGGTGGAAGATGCTCCTACCTCAACTAAACATGGTCGTCGAAGACGTGTCATGGGAGTTGTTCAAAGAATGGTTCTAGGAAAGACATTTGTCTGAGGAATTCATTGAGAGCTAGATTAATGATTTCAACTCCCTAAAATAGGGCAGTCGTATGATGGAAGAGTATGAGGCTAGATTCATGGAGCTACTTAGGTATGCTCCACATCTGAACACAGAGAAGTTAAAGGTCAACAAGTTTGTGTTTGGACTTAACTTGAACATTCGTGTGAGGGTGAGGATATTAATGCCTCAGACATTGCATGATGCATTTTAGAAGTCCCTCATAGCTGAGGAAGAGATAAACAATGGGGGTTAGGGAAAGAATCCTTCTAGAGCATCTAGAAAAGAAAAATCAGGAGCGCAACAACATCACACACTGGCCAGACTAACTTTTGGGCATCGAGATACACCCAAAGGAACCATTTTCTCGACATCGTGACAATAGAATCCTTGACCGAGGACTCCTTATATAAGACCGCAATAGAACATATGAACACATTTTAGGCATGTTCAACAGAACAAAACAGAATCACAAAATGCTAGGACAACAACTTCTACTTTGGGGACCAAGAGCACTGGACCAAAGACTAGATGTTGGACGTATGGAGAGCCACATTGCCACCTATATTTTCTAATTGAGATGTCTAGGGTGGATGTATCATCATGACCCACTATAGTTAGAGATTTGGGCAAGGCCCATCAGATACATGTAGTGGTGAACAACCGCCAAGCTGAGCACCAATCCATTGTGCTCGAGACGTCAGGTGTTGGGAGAGGGTGATCTCATGGTGGATCCAATCCAAATTCTCGACCATCGCATTTGAAAGAAAATACATTGAATAGTCAATCAAGTCAAGGTCCAGTGGGACAATTATAGTCCACACTCAGCTACATGGGAGGACACATATGAGATACGTCAACAATTTCCTTACTTGTTTGATAGATTAGACATATAGATGTATGTCAGATACATTTATTTACTTGCTTTTATATACAGTAAAAAATTTAGATCAAAGTTTAAAACAAGAGTGGGTGTATGTAACATCCCGCTCTACTGAGCAGTACACTTTTATTGACTTATTCTTTGAGGACACTTACGTGCAAGTGATCCAGTTATGGTATATCATGATTTCATTTCACTTATGGTTTATATATGATGATGATGATGTATTGTAACTTATTGTTAATATGATGTATATATATTCGAAGATGTTATTGACGAGTCGTCCTAAGTGTGTAGGACACATGAGAGGTTAGGGATGTTGATGGCATCAATGGACTTCCTTGGACTCTGGATTGAGTCAGGAAGTGAATTGTATTTGTTTTAGTATTTCATTTTACGCACATGCGATGTATGATTGATTTCTGTATGATTTATGTATATGGATTATTGACACTATTTTTGTCAGTGGATGCAGGCTTGATGATGCTTGCTAATACAACTCATATAAGGAGTAGAGGGGTCATGCACAAAAACCAAGCATTGAGGGAGAGGTGTGGCAGTGTCCCTGTCATAGCCTATTAACACTCTTGCCATGGACATAACTGTAGTTTAACGATTACCTAGTTTGAGTGGTCCATGATGTCATGAGAGAAGATTGAGATAGTCACTCATGAATATTTCTAAGGGGCACGCAGTGTTTAAGATTGAGATAGTCACTCATGAATATTTTTAAGGGGCACGCAATAGCCCTTATTCCTTAGAAGCCCTTAGTCTCTCACAAGTTAGACCAAATGGAGTTTTGACTCCAAAGGGTTGGAAAAACTTTCCAAACAATTCAAATATGAGTGGCACCCTTGAAGCATGGAGGTTAATCTTAAAGGGCATGTCACGCAATCGAAACTTGAGTCAATAAACATAGGTGGACTAGAAAACATTGGAATGATTAGACCTTGTTGGATTACAAAAATTAACTAAACAATAGATTATTAATTATAAATCCTAACAAAAGTCTAAGCCTAAGTTTAAGACTAAGTCTAAGTCCAAATTTAAATAAAAGGACTAAATGAATTAAGACATTAATTAAATATTTAAGATAAATCAAATTCTAGGAAAAAGTAAGTAAAATATAAAGATTGGATAAAATGCACATGTGTGTACGAAATTAATAAAAAGGTATTTTTAATTAGAAATATATAATAATTTGAGAGAATGGGTGTACATAGAATAGAATATTGAGTCAATATATCACTATTATAACTAGAAGAAGACTCATAATCCAACTCTAACTAAGATCTAGTTAGGAGACACTCATTAAATGAGAATTTGGGGAACGAAGGGACAACTATGAGTGGAACTAGGAACACATTGGGGAATGTGAGGGAATTTGGATTTTAAAATAAAATAAAATTTGGTAATTACTTGTGCAACTTGGGAGAGTACGAAAAGTGTGTAGGTGAATAATCATATTTAATTTTAATTAAAAGTTAAATATGTGTGCATGAGGATAGGTGTGTAACATCATGCTCTTGCGCGCATTACTCAGACTTATTCTTTGAGGACACTTGCATGCAAGTGATCTAGTTCATTATATGATTGGTTGTTTTGATTATGATTATGAGATGTTGAGGATCTGATGATGTGTTATATCGTTATATTTATATATCAATAGGTGCTATTGACTAGTTTTCTTGAGTGTCTAGGAATCTGGACGTTAGACGATGTCGATGGAATCAATGGACCTCCTTGGACTCTAGATCGAATTAGGAAGTGGACTGTTATGGTTGAATGTTTTTTAAATTACAAATGTGACATATGAATAGATATTATGATGTTGATTGTTATCATTGACATGTTTCATTGATGGATGTAGGCTGACGATAGCTTGTCGACGAGACTCACATTTGGCGTAAAGGGGTTACGCATGACAACCAGAGACATTGAGGGAGAGTTGTGGTAGCAGCCCTGCCACAACCTACTAGCACTCTCGTCGTGGCTTGAACTGTAGGTTAACGATTACCTAGTTCGAGATATCCACGATGTCATGAGGGCAGACTGTGACAGTCGCTCACAATGATTCTAAGGGGTGCGCAATAAGGTAAGGTCCTTATTCCTTAGAGGCCCTTAGTCTCCAACAAGGTCACCTGACAGAGTATTGACTCCAGGGGTTTGACGTCTACCAAATTTATTCAAGAGGCGAGTGGCACCCTTGGAGCACATAATGCATCTTGAAGAGAATTTCGCACCAATAAAACTGGAATGCAGGCGAGTGGAACCCTTGGAGCACTTACTCCGTCCTGAAGGAAACGTAGCGATTTTAACTATGGTAAGTTAATAAACCTAGTACCTAGAAAACTATGCCTCCTTAGGACATGTGACATGTGATTTCTTGTACAACTAAGGGATCAAGTGACATGTGTATGGGGGAGGTTTATCCTAATTAAATTTAGTAAAAATAATATAATGAGGTTTTGGGAAACTAATCAATAAGAAAACTCTATAAAAAGGATGGAGAGGGAGGAGTATGGATCACGTCTGGTATGTGTAAGTTTATGCTGCTAGAATTTTATCTTCATTGAATTGTCTTGTGGGAGTTGGGATACCCAACTCAGATTATGGGTGGTATCTCGATCTTGCGAGGTGAGTTGGGAGACAACATTCTCTGGTATTGTGTGTGTGACCCCGTTGTGGCTCGGGGGGCTCGGGGGGGTAAAAGAGTACCCCTAGCGTTGGTTGGGAGGTACCAATGAGGTTTCAGCGGTCAAAAAGTGGCAACTAGACAGAGCGCATGTGTGGGACAACGTCTACGGGATCATCGCCTTTAGATTCGATACGCATATGTGAATTTTTTTGTATTTTAGTTAAAATTATCCTATATATGAATAATAAAAATGATGAAGGTTGCAGTTTATTTCCGGCACATGAAAATAATAATGATGATGAAGCAACCAGTGCATTTCTAGTTTGAAGCTATTTTATATGTTCACAATACAACATTAAATCTAATCTTTTATTAAGTTTAAAATTCCTATTCTGGTTTTAGGATATTGATATGTAGTCGAGCTGGGCTCTTTAAACTTGTTTTTTCTTATAGCCCCTCCCTTTAGTAGAAATTACTTGATTTCTTCTGCTAAAATTATTAAACTTGTTACTGTGCGAAAGAAAAAAGCCTTAGAGACATTCAATTATTTTGCAAATGGGCTCCCCCCCAATCAGTTGTTGATGTTTTGGACTTTTCATTCCTATGGATTGCGATTTTTTTTTCTGGGCAGTCGGTTATTGGTTTATTCCCATTGTGTTGGATTTATGATCACTACTTATTGACTAGTTTTTTCCCTTGTGTCAATTTATTTTAACCGGATTTATGCTTGTAAGTAGTCTGATTGATTTTAGTTACAACTCTCCTCCAAGGATGACACTCCTACAACTTTTTTTCCTATGCTCCCTCGTTGACTCTCCCTTGGATCCTTCAACAAGGTTGGTTGTCTAGATACATTGGACACCATGAGGATCATGCTAGACTTGGACACTTAGTTTGATTTAAGCGGTATTGAACCCACGACCCAACCTTTGCCTATGTTTTTATAATCCTTTCTATGTTGCGATTCAATGTTGGTTGTGAATCTATTTTATTGTTGGATTTGTCTAATATTCTCGTGGCCAGAACGAGCACAGGAACCAACCTCTGCCTGTGTTTTTTTTATAAACCTTTTTTTATAATCCCAGATTTTTTCCTTAAACTTGTGGCCAAAACCTTAGCTTTGTTTGCGTGAAGGGGGATTTCAATCTTGGGATTGTGTATTGTATTTAATTCTCAATTTAATGCCTGGATTTTCTCAGCAAGTGGAGACTTGTTTTTTTTCGACGCCTTTGTTGTTGCCTCAACGAATAGGTCACTACCTCCACTATCCTTCCACCTATAATTGGGTCAATTGACCCAGCCTCCTACCAAATTCTAGCAGTAATCATATTAATGGCATTGATGTTGTGACAGAGAATGTAAGGGTTGTAATTATTTGGTAGCGATTGTATGCTAGGCGACTGAATCACTATCCCAATTTTATTTTTTTTATAATGGAGTCTTACATCCAGGGCCATGTGAATGGAAAGTGGTAGTTTTTATTTTGATTATAACAGTTCTAAAGTCGTCGTACTTACCTGGTGCATGCAGAGTGTAGTAAGTTGTAATTATGCATGTAAAAATTAATTAGCCAATGGCGGTTTCCCTAGTTTTTATGTTCTGTGATTTCTGAGTAATGGCAGTAGCGGTTTCTTTTGTTGGTGAACTTCAATTTACTCACAGTTGGTCATTTAAATAATTCTAATCGTAAATTTAAATATTTAAGTACTTCCTTTGTTTTATGAATCTCAACTTACTGACAGCTGGTAAATGTAATTATTCCAATTCCGAGAATCTTTGGTTTAAATACGCCTAGATTTTCAATATCCTTTAAATAATTACAAGATATTTTATATAAATACACAGAGATTTAAATAACTACATCGATATTTTAAATAATCACACAAATATTTTTAAATGTTTTGTGGTTAGTACTGGAAGTGATTTGTAATTTAGTTAAATGTTTAGTTAATTTGCAATTTAAGTTAATTTGCAGTGGTTAGCACTGGCAGTAATGTTGTAAATTAGTTAATTTGTAATTTATTGGATATCCCTATTCTTATTTAAATGTTTTACAACAGTTTTAATTGGTTAGTTATGATCATTGCGAATATCGCTTTTAATAGTTGATAGTTTCTACAACAGGAAACTAAATTAGAATAGATTAAAATCATTAATGTCATTATGGAAATCCTTGTATGAAAATTGGTAAATAGTAATCTAATCTCTACTCTTCTTCATAAATTTTAAGGGGTTGTCCTAAAAAGGGAAGGCAAGGAAGCATGGTTTTATTTCTAGAAGAAAGTAGGAAAGTGTGGTTATGAGTTTTTATTTTAGTTTGAGGTTGATGCATTGTGCTATAATAATTTTGATGGTAATGGTTGAGATACACCTAGATGGTAGAAAATTTTAACCCTGTAATGAATGAGTTACCTTGCGTGCCACTTAGCGAGATTGTTTACCGTGCTCTCTTTATGGTTTTGTTTAAGGTATGACAAGGCAAGTCAGATTTAGAGCAATGTTGTATTTTATGTTTGGTCGAAGGTTTAGAATTATTCATGTTTGCACATGGGTCCCTAGTGCACTCGTTGCCCTGTGAGGACATGATTCCTTGAGCTTGGATCATTGTGTGTGTTGATCAAGAAGCTCCTATGATAACACAACTTAAGGTTATGTACCTCCTGATGTGGATGATGTTGTTTCATATTTATGGTTTTACATGTTTTTGTAATGTTTATTGTGATTGTCTCTCACTTGCAGGGAAGGTTCTAGTATCTATTCGTCGAAGTGGTTGTGTTTGGATTGATTGATGTTGTCTTTTAGCTTAGTAGGCATGATCTTGCATGAGGTCGGGTGGGATGTAGACACCTCCTTATTCCTAAGAATAGTCACAAACCTTGAGACTTTAAATGGTCAAAATTGATGGGACCCTAGGATTGAGTGTTGCTTATGTGTCCCGGAGGTCCTAATCTTCCAGGGTAGGATGAGCGGGTTGTCATTTTTATTTTTCATTTGATTGTTTGTCATATGTTGCATCCAGCTGCATGATGTGCTAGTATGATAGGTGGTTATGTTTTTCTGTTGCCTGATTTGTGTGCATTGTGTTCGTTGTCGAGTTGCGATGTTGATGGTATTTTCATTATTACTTTCCAAAAAAAAAATTGTACTCATTATGCTTGCTTGTTGTCATAACGATGAGGATTGTTACATATGGTATCAGAGCCGGTTTGACCCATGAATTGGGATCACTACGAATTGCATTGATTGGATACTTGATTATAAATGTCGTTAATTTAAATTGATTTATATTCATGTAGGTAATCATGGTTAGAGGACACTGGAGAGGCATATGACGGGGTTCTAAGGGAGGAGGTGCGACGCACCTAGTAGCATCCACAGAAGAGGGGTCTCACCCGTAGGGATACGAACAGGTTGTCGGGTAGGAACAGATAGTTGTGGGTCATGTGGTTGGGTTGATGAGGTCCTTATAGAGTATGTCTGAGGCATTGATTAGTCGTTTGGATAGATATGCGGCCAGTGTGTTGGCACCCTCTGAGGGTCTACTGCGTGCCCCAGTTGGTACTAGTAGAATTCACAGGGAACTTGAGAAGGTTAAGTTTCCCAAGTTATTTGGTGCCCCAGATGGTTCAGTCGTCGAGGCATGGTTGGAGAATATGGCGATTTGTTTTTCACTTCGCGACTATACCTCCAACATGAAGGTCTGCATGGCAGTCATTCAACTGAAAGGGAGTGCTCTTCTCTAGTGGAAGACACTCCCGCCGCAATTAAACATGGTCATCGAAGACGTGTCATGGGAACTGTTCGAGGAATGGTTTCTGGAGAGGTATTTGTCTGAGTAATTCATTAAGCGTCAGCTCAAGGAGTTCAACACCTTGTGATAGGGAAACCGTATGGTTCCTGTTTCATGGAGTTGCTTCGATATGCTCTGCACCTGAATACCAAGAAACTGATTCTGATGCCTCAAACCTTGCATGATCTTTTCTAGAAGGCCCTCATTCTCCGATATGGGTATGATTGTTAATACTGGCAATACTAAGGTCATGATCATTAAATCTGATAGGATCACTTATGATGCCTTGTATATGAAAAAAACAACTTGGAAGAAGTGGCTTCATACAAATGTCTTGGAATCGATATTCACCATAAGCTAAAATGGAATTATAGCATTGAGAACATGATTATTGGGGGATGGAAAGTTTATTATGGGTTTGAAAACAATTGTTAATCAACTGATCTTTAGATTTATGATAAGAATAATATCCTCTTTGAGACTCTTTTTATGCCTATAATTCTTTATGGTTGTGAACTTTGGGGATGCATTATCTGTTGTGAATCATGGAAAAATATAGAGCAAACACAAAATAATTTTATAACCTATAATCTCAAAATTAAAGGAAATACACCCCATCACGTCCTCCTCTTAGATCTAAGCCTCTCCCCCATTGAGAGCACAACTATGACTAGATACCTAATGCATAATAACACGTTAAACAACATGGAATACAAGAGGCTTCCTAAAATTGGTTCAAAATCTAGTTGTAACCACCATTGACTCAAGCAAGGATGGAAAAAAGATGCCCAGTCTTGTCTAAACTATTGGGGAATCATGGAAGACACCATTTTGCATAATAAGGATACTATTAAAAATATCATCAAATCAAAATTTGAGAAAACGTGGTTTGATAAAGAGTTAGAGGAAAAAAGAAAATTAAGGTATTATAAGGATGTAATCAACCCTGATATAGAAGATAAAAAATTATCTCTTTCTTTTGACAAGTGTAAAGAAAAAGAAACATTGCTAAGATAAGAACAAATTATCACGAGCTCCATAGTGAAATTGGGCATTGGTCAATTCCTAAAATTCCATGGGATGAAATAGTGTGTCACCTTTGTGACACTAAGAAAGTTGAATATGAAAAGTCATTTCTCTTATATTGTCCATCCTATTCCTAGATTAGATCTCAATTTCAAAATATTTGTCACACTACCAACCTTCCTAACCTTTTAACTCAATAAACTATGGTGATCTTGAAAAGCTTCTCTTTATGTTTTTCGAGCACAAAAACAAAATTATAAAGAATTTCAAGTAATCCCTTACCCTCTTAAGGTCCGATAGACCAATTCGTTCTTAGTGGATGTTAATCATCATCATCATAATATATATATATATATATAGTCCATATTAAAATAGTCTACTTAACTTGGACATTGTAATATATTATTTATGGCCCACATTGAAATAATTTTTTTGTTATTAATATTTTTTTAATTGCCTGGTGTGAACTTCATATTAAAAGCACTGAAGGAATTACACATTTCCCTCAATTTTGAAAGTAGAAAGAACCTATTGGTAGAATAAGAAATATTTTACTTTCAATACGAGGGAAATGTTTAATTCCTTCCATTCTCATAATGGAGTTGGTTGTGGCATTTAAAAAAAATAGTAATAACAAAAACAAATCTCAATTTTTACCATAAATAAAATATTTCAATGCCCACCTTAAGTGAAATAATTTTATACCAACTATATAGAGAGAGTAATTTTTTTTTATTCTACCAACATGAAACAGTAACAACCCGCTCTTGCGCGTAGTGAGGGAACTTATTCTTTGAAGACACTTTCTCGCAAGTGATCCAGATTATTATACTATTAAACATTTGATTTGTATTATGAGGCGTCATGGGTTGATGACATGTTTTTTTGCATTGACATAGACAAGTGCTATTGACTTGGTTTTACTGAGTGTGCAGGATTTTGGACCTCACGGATGCAGAGGCATCGATGGAACCCCTTGGACTCCAGATCGATTTAGGGAGTGAACCATTGGGGTTTGATTGTTTTATATGTCATATTAGTGCATCTGATTAGATGATATGATATGGATATCTTACTGACATGATTCGTTAATGATGCAGGCTAATGATAGCTTGCCGACCAGACTCAGATATGGAGTAGAGGGGTCACACATGACTACAAGATAAGGGAGAGGTGTGGATAGCAACCCTACCACAACATACTAGTACTCCCTCCATGGCTCAAACTGTAGGTTAACGATTACCTAGTTCGAGAAGACCCCTGATTCCATGAGGGCCGATTTCAACAGTCACTCACGATGATTCTAAGGGGTGCGCAATAAGGCAGGGCCTTATTCCTTAGAGGTCCTTAGTCTCCCATAAGATCACCTGGCAGAGTATTGACTCTAGGGGGTTTTTATGTCTACCAAGTCATTCAAGAGGCAAGTGGCACCCTTGAAGCACGTGGTGCGTCCTGAAGGGCACGTCATGCAAGACAAATGGAAAGAGGTGAGTGGCACCCTTGGAGCACGTAGTGCGTCCTGAAGGGCATGTCACACAAGAGAAACAGAAAGAGGCGAGTGGCACCCTTGTAGCACCTAGTGCATCCTGAAGGGCACGTCGCGTTGTTATTTAATAATTGGATAAACCTAGATGGTTTTAGGATGAATAACGCATTAAGGAAGATTTAAAACATTTCCCCTAATAAAATGTCGCCCAGCCTAGGAAAACAAAGACTACGCCTAAAATATATTGGTGGTAAAATTTTATCTATTTATTTAAAAAATAATAATAATAAATAATATATATATATATATATATATA
>JASDQU010684746.1:5129-49130 GCA_032191745.1 Picea mariana | reverse complement strand
AAAGTATTAAAATGCACAATAATAGCTTGAAATTCAGAGATACCTTAGGTGACCCCTTTGAATGGTAAAGGGATGTGGATTATATCAAAATGAGGTCAAAAAGGGGTGGTACTGGCATATAGTTGGAGGTCTATGGTATGTAGTATAGGCAAAGAACATGGTCAAAACCGGGGACCAACAGTCATCCTATTGCATCTTGTCAACCAAATGCTTGGGGTGTGGGTGCAGTATTGTGCCATTTGTTTCACCTCCTAGCGCGTCGGATTTATCTAGAGTCTTCATTCTAGATAGGATGTGGGGTTCCAAGGTTACTGACATGTCTGTCACCTAGGGATGACATGATTCCTAATGAGGGGATTATGGAGTTCCCTATTGGATAGCGTCAATCAAATACTTGGCCGGAGTCGATGCATTCTGTGTGAGTGTTGACGAGCGTTGTAAGTTTCTTTAAGCGCACGGGTGGAATGCCTTCATGCATTAGGTTTGCGTGCCTTGAGGTTCTAGTCTTGTTCATCAAGTTCGTTGTGTCGGGAGGGGGAGGTTTCCCCCTAGCTTGAATGCGTGTCTTGTTTGCGTTGGGTGGGTAGTCGTTCCTCCTCGTCATACTACGCATGTTTCGCCCAGTTTCCCTTGTGCCTGTGCATGGTGTCATGGTAGCTTGTTGCCTGGACTGTGTTCTTGCGTTCATTGTCAGTGGTGTGGATAAATTGTTGTCGGCGTTGCCTTCTTTCCTAAAACCAAAAAAAAATTGCACTTCTGCTTCGCTTGTAGTCGTAACGAGGAGGGTCCTTACACATGGAATTTAAAAAAATATTGATAACAAAAACTTAATAAAATATTAATAAAAAAAATTGTTTCAATATAGACCATAAATAAAATATTTCAATATCCACTTTAATTAAACTAATCCTATATCAACTTTATATAAAGAAATAGAGTGAAAGAGAGTGAGAATAATTGACATTAAAAAAAATATCATTCCATTGGTAGGTGTTTTATACTTCCTAGTATGAGGGAGATGTGTAATTTCTTCAATGCTTCAATATGGAGTTGGCATAAGGCATTTAAAAACCTATTAATAAGAAAAAAAAATCTATAACAAAAGCAATAACAACAAAAACAAATCATATTTCGTGGATAACTTCTTTCTACTTCCCCATATGAGAAAGATGTGTAATTCCTTCAATAATTAAGGAATCTGAAAAAATATTAATAAGAGGTAAAATCTTTCAATATCAACTTTATATATTAAACATTTTAAAACAAAAATTTCTTATGGTTAAAACATTTGAATGATACATTGTTCATAATAAGGGAGATGTGTAATTATTTCAGTGCTCAACATTGAGTTGACACATGGCATGCATACATACATAGTACATATAGATAGATAAATATTAAAA
Organism: Picea mariana; assembly: GCA_032191745.1. Classification (NCBI taxonomy): domain Eukaryota; kingdom Viridiplantae; phylum Streptophyta; class Pinopsida; order Pinales; family Pinaceae; genus Picea; species Picea mariana. The sequence continues at coordinate 47,727 of JASDQU010684746.1, read as the reverse complement.
ACCAACATAGATTCATGTTAAGTCTAGATATATCATGCATCGAGAGGGATTCAATCCCTTGAGGTGTGAACATTTTGTCAATTTTACACCATGAACCTTCTCTCAAGTTTATGCTCCAATTTAATTCATGTTGAGTGGAGAAGAAATTACACATATCTCTCATATTGAGCTAGAGAAAAGACCTTTTCTCACAATAATAAAACAAAAATATAATTGTGAAATACAAGGATTTCAACCCTATTTCTTGTGAAAGTGTTGCTCATCTAAATATTCTCACCACCATGATTAATGGGACTATACAGAAGACTTGAACGTACAACCTTTCCTAGACCAAAGATTATTCTTTCCTACTATAGAAAAAATTTCCCTCTTGTAAGAAAGCTCCCTTATGGAGTAATAAATACAACAAAGCATATGGTGGATTCCATAAGCTGTACATCTTCATCACTATTCAATAGTTTCAACCACTCTTAAAATACAAAAGTTGGTCTCCGATTTTAATTTATACTTCCATAGTCATCAATGCAATTTTAAAAGTATATATGGTTGTGAGGAACTTGAAGAACATTATAAGGATTTGTAATGTCCCTTTGCTGGAAAAACATTTTAGGAGTGTTATAGAGTGAGATAGAAAAATAACAATTTGTGTAGGTACATCATTTCTCTCTAGTGTTTTTCTAAAACAAGAATTTGTGGTCATGTAAATTGACCAAACTACATGTATTTTGAATGTCAAGTATCCATGTATGTACCCAATGAAACATTCTAGGTCAATGAATGTTATATTTCTATACTGTTAAAAATTATCTCACGGAGTTACCAGTTTACAGGAAGTGGATTTTCAAATAATTTCTGGAGAACATTTATGTTTTAAACAATTAAGAAGATTTATCCTTATGTCTAGTTTTGTACGGTTATGAATATTATCCTGCAAACATGTTGTTCCCATGTAGTGATGATAGATTTGTCCATTGGTGCAAAGTGATCACTTTCAAGCCCAAAATTACTACACCCTTGGTCCATTGATTCATGTATAATGTTAAACAACAATGAATTTAATAAAGTTACCAAAACTTTCATCTATTTCAATCTCAATGTCGCTAGATTTTTCATGTTAAAGTTCCTAGAAATTTCATTATTTCATCAAGCAAGATTCATTGAATAGTCAAAATCAACAACAAAAAATATGTGTGTATCACAATCAACAACAAGTGAGAGAATTTCATCTTTATTTTGTGCACAATCCTACTTTTTTTCCTTTCTTTTTTTGTGCGGTGTAATTTTAATGTTTTTGTCATCACAAACATAAAAAGGAAGATATGTTGATCTCATATCTAATTCCAAGTTGAGGAAAGGTGCATCAATCCCATAATTAATTGATATCTTATCTTTTGTTTATAAGGGAGAGAACAAAGTGGGATGAACATTATACCCTGTGGGATGGACTTTTAAGGTTTTAAAATCATTTTGTTAGAGCATAAATCTAACAAAATGGTTGATTGCACATTTTTCAAAATTAAGGGGTATGAGCATATTATTTCAAGCTCAGGATTGTAGATTAAAGTCATCGAAGATGTAGATGGAGCCTTTATAAATGAGAGAGAATCCAAAGGTCATCATATACGTGTGGTTAATGCAGAGATATAATCTATTGGACACAGGAGCATAGTGGAGCCAACACAATTGGTAGAAACTATGCGAAGTTTGAGAATATAAGTGTAGAGTTATATAAATGACAATGACAAGATAATGAGAACCCAGGAGGGATAGAATAAAATAAATTGTAGAGAAAAGAGAAAAAATGGATTAGACTCGTGACATGACGAAGAAGGAAAACATCATGCAAGAATAGATGATTATAGAAGACCTGATCACTCAAGAAGTGATAGTAGAACTCATAGACATTATTCCCCTACTCACTCAACCAAGAATTTTTATTCAGCCCAAGAATTAAGGACAATTCCAAAAGTGTCTCTTGTTAGGAATCAAAATTCAAGACAAAATTCAATATGATGAACCCAAAAACTTTGATAGAGATCATTAGAAAGACTAAGTAATTGTATGAGCAAGGCAAGGGAAGAGAGTATTTTTACAAATATTGGGAGGATAAGAGTAAGGAAACCATATCAAAAACCCAAAAAAAATATTCTCTATGCTTTGATCTAAGTTCATACCCATTGCTTGGGTACCTCTAAATTCTCTCTTGGGATGATTTTTAATTTTTTATATCAGTTAATTAATAATGAATCATGGAAGAAATACAATAACAAAACATGCCTTAATCAATATTCATGCTACACTATAGAATAAATGAACAATATTCCATGCACAACAATAACCGACAAGAAAACACATTATCAATACATGTGTCAGAGTTAATAATTATTACCCAACGAAAATAAATATACAAGCAGAGATAAAAATGACATAGAGAACTTGTCTTTATCAAAACCAATCACCAACTGGTGTATACCAATGACGTTCCAACCAAACTTATACATTGTTGTTGAAAGTATCAATACCAGGTCATCCTTGAGCCAGGGCTATGAATCCACAAGGACGGGTCTCAGTCTGACACTCAACTTCCCAAACCAATCATCAATCAATCTCTCCCAGGTTTCTCAAACACACAAAAAATGAAATTACCATATTCCTTCCCCCTCATCCTGCAAAACCCAAAGAGAATGAACTCCCTTCACTTCCACGCGGTCCCTCAGGATGTCCACCTATTTCAATGGATCCAATGCTTCTAGTAAGTAAATATCAATGCTAGAAACTCCCAAGATTATCAACTATGAATAGTTATTTCTCAACTGCCATTATTGTCATGCCCAAAGGCATGCATTCCCTCCTATAATAATTAGTAATTAAATATAACCAACCAACCATGGATTCTCTTCTTCAACAATTCGTTTTCCTTTCCCCATGCATAACCAAGAATCAAGAAAAGAGTGAATTAGAGAGGAACAACTCCCAACACAATCAAGAACAAGATTAAATATAAAAATAATGATGTGGCCTTCCCCCAAGAAGTTCACGTAACCCCCTCTTTTCTCCAAAATTCCAAGGTGGGTAAAATAAAAGTAATTTAAAAACATAAATTCGTAGCCCCTCAACTTTCCCCCTCTCATGGAATCATTGTCACCTATAAATCTAATGGTTTTCCATATTTCAGCCAATAATGTATTTTATTATTAATAATGATCAAAGTATTACATTTCCTAGGCACTCTAGCCTCTTTTAATTGTTGAGGCACTCCATCCTTTCATCAAATAAAAAAAATATGTTATTAATTTGGGGAGTCAAAACCAGGGTATTACAATAAAAAGAAGGAGAAATTTTATTAGATAAGGAAGGGATTCAAACCTCCTTTCAATATAAATAGTCCTAGCACATATCAACAATATCAATATACTAAGAGAGAATCCAAGAAGGAAGACTACTAAGGAAAAAGGGGACGACCACCATTCAAATGTTGCAGTGTAAAGAAGATCAGATGTACAAGGATTTCCCTCATACAGAAGAAAAAATGAAGACATTGCACAACATCAAAGAGGCTATTATATTTGAATACATGAGAAAAAATATTCCAAGGATATATGAAATCCTAGAGGATCGACGAGCAGAACACAAATCCCATATTAATGAGGTGGAAGGTAAGATCACAAATCATCCTATTTCTATTTTAATTGATTCAAGAGAAAGTCATAGTTACATATTTCATTTGAATTAAAAAAAACTTGAAATGTTTTGGTCGGTTTAGTTGGCCATTGGAACCAAAAGGAGGATCAATGAGAAATTTATATGTCTTGATGAAGAAGGGAAGGAGTGCATTGTGAAAGGAATAAGAAGGCCCATTTCTATCAAGGAGATTACATCCTTACAACTGAACCGATCTTTCATGAAAGGATGTTAATTATATGCAGCTCATGTGGAAGAGGTAGAAATTTTCAAAGAGCCAAGCCTTAAAAAAATTTCAGTATTAAAAGAGATTGAAGATGTATTCAAAGAAATACCATGATTGCCACAAAATAGGGATATATATTTCTCTGTTGATTTAGTACTAGGAGCTTCCCTAGTGTCAAATACTCCTTACATAATGAGTACACTAGCTAGAAGAATTGTTGAAGAAAGGGTACATACACCCAAGTGTTTCACCTTATGGAGCACCAATACTCTTTGCTAAAAAGAAAGATGGAATGATGAGGCTATGTATTGACTTTAGACAACTAAATAAGGCCATTGTGAAGAATGGATATCCTCTACCTATAATTGATAACCTCTCTGATTAGTTAAGAGGAGGAAAGATATTTTCAAAGATAGACTTGAGATCAAGATATCACTAGGTGAGAATCAAGGAAGAAGACATCAATAAGAAAACTTTTATAACTAGGTATGAGCATTATGAATTTGTAGTGGTGCCATTTGGATTGACCAATGTATCAGTTGTATTTATGTGCTTGATGAATGGCATATTCATAAATTATCTAGATAAGTATGTCATTGTATTCTTAGATGACATACTTATTTATTCTAATTCAAAGGAAGAACATGGGAATCACTTGAAGTTGGTTCTACAAGTGCCGAGGGAAAATTAGTTATATGTCAAGCTAAGAACGTGCTCTTTTTATGAAGAGAAAATACATTATTTAGGGCACATTATTTTAGAGGAAGGTCTAATCATAGGAGAATATTGAAGCCATTAATGGATGTCCAACACCCAATAATGTTTAAAAGGTCATATGTTTTATGGGATTAGTTGAGTACTACAAGATATTTATAGTAGGATTCTCTAAGATTGCTCATCCCATCACTTCTTTGCAAAAGAGGGGAATTAGGTTTGAGTGGACAACAAAATGTGAAGAATTTCTTAATTTACTAAAAGAGTTGCTTATTAGTGCACCTATTTTTAATATTTCTAACCCAAATGAGAATTGTGGTATGTATAGACGCATGCAATGAAGAACTTGGTGGAGTCGTCACTAAAAATGGACATGTCATTGATTATGAGTCTAGAAATATTAAAGAACATGAGAGTAATTATGCCACACATGATTTGGATATTGCTGCAATAGTTCATGCATTGAATATGTGGAGACATTGCTTAATGGGGAAGAAATTCCAGGACATACCACCGTGGTGTAAAATATATTTTTGAGAAACCAACTTTCAATGCCAAGAAGACAATATGGCCGGAATGTTTTAGTGAATATGAATTAATTAACATCAAGCATATCAAAGGAAAGAGAAATAAAGTTGTTGATGCACTCAACAAAAAAGTGCATCTCATGTATGCTATAAAAATTAGTATGCATCAGTTAGATTTAAAGAGAAAAAATTTATATGTTGTTGTCACAAACCAGAAATACCTACAGGTAAAAGAAATCTTACAGCGGGAAGATGTAAAACATAGATTTAAAGAGTATAAGATGGGGAAATATGGAGTATTTAAACATAAAAATACAATTTATGTCCATTATTCCAGAGAACTCATAAATTTGGTGCTAAAATAAATTCATAATGCTCCATATGTCAGACATCCCGATTATAAGAAAACAATTGCAACATTAAGAAGATAATACTTTTGGCTAGGAATGAAGAATGATGTTGTTGATTACATTAAGAGATGTATGGAATTTTAGAGAGTGAAAGTTGAGCATAGACACCCAATGGATTTCATACATCCATTGCCAATTCCAGAGCCGAAATAGGCAGTGGTATCCATTGATTCTAAGTTTCCTAGAACAACTAGGAAACATGTTTCAATTATGGTGGTGGTGGATAAATTGACAAATTTTTCTCATTTGTTTCTAGTGAAGATGACTCATACAACAACTAATATTGAAAAAAAATTATATGAGGGAAATTTCTAGGTTGCATGGAATACCTAATGAAATTGTTTCATACAAAGAGATCAAGTTTACTTCAAACATATGGAGGGGATTAATTAAGGGATTTGGTACAAATATGAACTTAATCACTATATACCATCCATAATCAGAGAGAAATATAGAGATATTCAACCAAGTAATTGAAGACGTGTTGATAATGTAGCGATGGATAAGTCATCTAAGTGGGAATATTACTTGTGTTTGATTGAGTTTTCCTACGATAATGGGTATCAAGCGTCATTGAAGATTATCCCATTTGAATATTTGTATGGTAGAAAATGCAATACTCCGATGAGTTGGGACAACCCAGAAAAATGGTCAAAATTAAGAAAATATTGAAAGAAGAATAAGATAGGTAGAAAAGTTATGTAGATAAGAACATTTAATCTAGGGAATTTAAAGTGGAAGAGCATGTACTTTTGAAAGTGGAGCCCAAGAAGAAATCATTGAATTTGGGCAGTAGTACCAATATAGAAACCATATTTTGTTGTCCATCTGAGATATTGGATAGAATATGGTCAATTGCATACATGATTGCATTTTCTTCTTCCATGATTGTTCATAATGTATTTCATGTCCCTTTGCTGAAGAAGTATGTGCGTAATGTTAACGATTGAAATTTGAGAAAGAAAGAGACTTCTATGTCCAACCAGTGTGCATATTGGACATGAAGGTCAAGGTGCTCTAGAATCAAGCCATAGGATTGGTAAATGTTTCTTGGGAGGATTACGATGCCATGAGGGAAGAGTACCCATGATTTTTTGAATACTTTTGAAGTTTTCATTTTTTTTTATATCCATCGATGAAAATTCCAAATAAGAGGAAGGGGAATGTAATACTCCAGTTTTGAGCCCCTGATTAATAGCATATTTGTTTTCATTGATGAAAAGCCAGATTGCTTGAAAAGTTGAAAAGGCCATAGAGCCTAGGAAATATAATACTTTTAATAAAAAAATACATCATTGGCTACAAAACGAACAAATACAAGATCTATAGGGGGTTATGATTCTATGAGAGAGAGGGGGGGGAAAGGGGAAAATGCATTTATTATATCATTTTATTTTACCCACCTTTGTTTTAATGATAAAATGAGGCATCATTTGAGCTCTTGTGGAAGCCACTTTACACATTGGAGGTGATTATTTAAAACATGCTTTCAGGTTGTTTGGGGTTACTTCATATGGTTGGCCATTCATTATTTTATCATTTGGTTCTTCATTCATTCATTCATCCTTGCTCACTCTTCGTCTCTCTTTGGGCATGTAAGATAAATTACTTTAGGTAGTGAGACATGGTTGGTTGGTTATAGAAACAAATGTTGTTTTCCAGCAAGGAATTGATATCTATTTGCATGAGATTGTCGATAGCTATGAAAAGATTATCCATATTGAGAAACTTTGGAGTTTCCAACATTGAGATTTCCTAACTAGTAGTACTTGATCCCTAAAAAGAGGTGGATAGTCTGCGGAAGGGGGTTCATTTCTTCGGGTTGTCCATGATGAAAGGGAAGAGAGTTGGCAAACTACGATTGTTGTGTAGTTGAGAAACTATGAGAGTTGATTGTTGGTTGGTTTGGTGTAACACCCTATTTTTCCCAGTCTGTAAATATAATTATAACTGGAGAAGAGACTATGGCAAACTAGATATGTGTGAATGTTTTATTTGATGAACCTTCGTAGAAAAGGTCAAAGTATGTATTTTTTGTTAGTAATAGAAAACGGATAAGTATTGCATAATTTTTGAAAGGGGGGGGTTGTCAAGATAGACCATGGATGTTATGAGAACCAGGAATGGTTGAGAAGACCCCCACCAAACCAATACCCTACTAGAACTAATCACTCATAACAGTCCTCTAACCCAGATGAATTACAAGTCAGTGTGGTTGCTAGGAGAGTCCTCCTAAAGAGTTAATGAGGAGATGGGGGAAGACTACCCATCTTTAAGACTCCAGACCTAACCACGAGATGGGGATTCAGACCCACAAAACCTTGCTAAGAAAGGCATAGAAGAGGTAATTCATGGGAAGAGGCGAAGGAGAGGAGCAAGTGATCTGTGAAGAGAGCAGATTCGCAAGAGAAATCTCAAGAAGAGAAAAAGAGTGGTTACAATGATATGGTTCAATGAAGAACTAGGAAAAAATATTTTCCTGGGCATATGAATTTGTTGGAAGGGTTTTTCATTACAAGATAATAAACAAGGATGACGAGTGGTTTTGGAATTACTCGTCCAGACCTCCTTTCTTGGTACAGAGAAAACTGCTTGCCAAGATCATGTAGGAGGACGAGAGTAACCTTCGTCCTCGACTGTCATTAAGCAAGAGGAAAGAGTCTTTCTAAGAGCATCATGATCTATCTCAAGGGTGGCCAGTGATAAATCCATCAACAGTGGTTGTTCCTATGGTTGTGTGGAAACAAGCACCCTTTTTAGAAATTGCTTCACAAACTCTATTCTTCTGATAATTATTTTCATACTTTGTGTGTTGAAATTGAAATGGTGGTTGAATGCATTTTTATAGTTAAGTCTTGCAGTGTTTGATCAATTATTAGAAACACTAATTTTATTCTATAAACTATTATATATACTTGGTCTTCCATTTACCTCATCTTAGCTTCTAGAGAGTTATGGGGATGTGAATATGCAGAAGAATCAGGGTAGGATTTGATGAAATGTTGAAGTCGTGCTGGCCCCTCGAACCTACTTTAGTAGGAATGTAAATTTCAACCTCTTTATAGGAAGGTAATTTCCTCCAGACTCCTCTTTGTAGGAAGGTAATTTCCTCCAGACTCCTCTTTATATGACCAATGGCTCATGTCCAGATCCTTAACCCCTTCATAGCTAAAAGAGTTAGTGCATATCCCACGAGAGTCTTCGAAGGACCCATGCGACTAAGGAATGGGAACCTAGTGTTAAACCGGAAAGGAGTTGAGTCCTTTTAGCTTCAAAACTCTGGAAGTTCAGAGCTCTGTAGTATCATGACCCCACGCATTGAAAATCGATCGAAGGCAACAGGCGGTTACAGTTATCCACGAGGTCGAATTCCACCTAGAGGTTTCTCTAACCGTAGAAAATTGACTTTCTACCGCTAAACCGTGGCCCCTTTAACGATCACAAATTAATGGGAGCCATCGATTTGAGGGTACTTGGGAGGCCCTGTGACCATTGGATCTACACCGAGGGAACTTTGGGAAAGTTCTAACACGGGAGAATAGAAATGTTATAACATCGATCTACCTGAACGTTGAAGAATGGAAGAGATGAGAACCATAGATCTAAGGATCGTTCAAGATCTTCCCTGACCATTAGATTTAGCTCGAGATTAGCCTAGTGTTGACTGCTCCAAGAAAATGATGAAGTTACACCGCAAACTCCTTGAAGGATAAAACCCCGAAGTAATGGAGGTCGTGGATCTAGGGACTATGCGAACTCTTCTTGACCATCATATTCAAACCATGGGCATTTCTTCATTGACCACTCTAGGAGCAAGGATGAGGTCAAACCATGAACTCCTTGAATGCTGAAGTTACGAAGTAATGGAGGTCATTGATATTGCGGTTACGTGGATGCGGTCTGACCATGAGATTGAATGGATTAGAAGGCTATTAGGCATGGATGACGTAGTATAGTGATGTCATCTAGGGTGACATGTACCCACAAGTAACAAGCCACGTGTCACTTGGATTCACACATTTAGTAGACCCATAGGCCCATTAGCATGTGACACGTGTCATCTAAGACTTGTCACGTGTCACACCTGGCACTCACTTCTTGGTCCACATGGAGAAAGGACCATGTGGGACCCACCTATATTTTCCTTCATATATAGTATGCTACTACGTGTGAGGGTGGACTAGTGCTAACCTCCTATCGAGGATCGATGTTTGTGCTTGAACCGACGTGGAGATCCATGATCATGGATGATTGCAAAGCCTAAATAGCATGATGTTTATTTCCTTCCCCAAGTTCCCCAATCGAGATTGCTCGCCTATGGCGAAATTGATGCCAACCATTGATCTTTTTAGGTATATAGATCCATGTTCTAGGAGGATTGTGGAATTTCAACGTGCGTGGATGATAATTCTTCCCTCGATCTCCGAACTTCCTCTCCACCATAGATTCAGGGAAATACGTGGATACCCATCGACTGTGGGATCCAATAGGTATTGGGAGACATCTGGTGGAAAATTCCGACTTCGAAGCTCTGGGAGGTACGACAGGTAGGTGAATCTAGGAACCCTAGAGGATGTCAGGCATGGAATGGTGTGTCTCATTGACGTCACTGTTAGTATCCAAATAATAATTTCCAATGTTCTCTTTATTATAGGAATGGGGTTATTCCCATAGCACCGAGAAGTGTTGTTCATGAACATTGGTATCGTATATGGCAGAATTAGTACTGATCTCTTAGCTCACCTCATTAGAGAGGAGGTACAGGAAGGTTGGAAGTTCTTATTCCATACACTCTTGATGTATGGCTATGATGCCTTGATTGAGATAATTTGGCCGTTAAAGGCTAATTTTCATTAAAGGATTTGCCAAATTGTTTCTTGGGTTTCATTGGCCTTTGCGCAGGGTTGATTTTATTATAATTTACACTAAAAATTTGGTTGTGCAATAAGGAAAATCTCCAGTCCTCGAAGCCACGCACCTGCAGTCATACAAAACAAGGGTTAGCTACAAGTCAACATTCAAGTTAAGACAAAGCCTAGACATCAAACGCAAGTTACATGGAGGAAGACCCCACGAGAAGGGATTTGCATTACTCTATGTGTCAGATGAGATTGGAACCTTTGGGATATATAAATATTTATGATGTTAAATTCTTTATGCATGAAGAATAAATCTTATAGATCATATTTAAAAAAAAAAATGGAGAAATCTGATCTCTCAAAGACCTTCGTGTGTTGAATTGGTATTTGTGAATGTTGGGAAACATTGGTTGAATATGAAGACAGGTGTCGAGAATCATGTTGTTCAAATGGTTGGCAGTTCTTGGAAAGCGTTCAAAGTACTTTCTCATCCTCCAACCACCATGCATCCCAAATCTCTGTCAGTAAATTATTGCTTGAAAATTGCTTATATCGACAGGGCATCTCAGATGGAAAATGACAGAGTAGAGGTTTCTTGTGTATCCACCATCGGGCATTGAGATCAAATTCCAGAGTCAAGCATACCTGCATACAAACACGAGTTAGCACCTACATCAAATCGCAACACAAAATTCAAATCAGGCATCAATTGCAAAGTTCACTAAAATCACATATTCAAATACCAAATGGTGAGTCCAGATATCAAATGTCCATTTCCAGGTAGAAGTTGAATGCCAATGGCCAAATCTCATGATCTAGTCAATGAAGAGAGCTCAAATGCTCACACATGAAATGCCCAGATGTCATGGTGAATTCCACAAGCCTGAATAGATAATGCCAACGCAATACTAAAGCAACATTTACACATAAGGTGCCAAGGAGCATGGTGTTGACAACTTCCGCCATTGGTATTTTCAAATATTCATGTCATCAATAGGACCCACATCTCGATTTACTAGCAAAAATCATTCACACCAGCTGCCAAAGGAGAACGCCCAGGTGTTGATGTCTTGTCCATCAAATATAAAAGGCCTTTGGCTCATCATATGCAAAGGAGACTTTGAGTCAAAATGCAAAGTTGCAGATAAATGTTTGCACAGTTAATAAATTGTTGTTTCATTATGAATCAGTGCTTATGAGCAACATCTCTGGAGGAAGAGAACTGAAGTTTGGACCTGATAGGGTGTTTGACACTTAAGTCACAAAGGTTATATCTTATCGCTTGGTACAAAGTACCTAAGTTTATGAGTGTTATAGCAGGAATTTGAAGAACATTCCCGGGTGCCTACTGTCAATATGTTGCCAAAAAAACTATGTGCATGTTATTTAACAGGTGGCAGGGGATCTTGATTCTTTCCAGATTTGAACACATAAAAACAGTTTCATATCTGATTTTCAGTGATCTTCAGTAGTTCGAGACTCCAACTCCATTTATTCTAGATAATTGGCAGTTGAATAGAGCATGAGAGGCATAAATTTAACATTCAACATCAATAGTTCTATGATTCCTGGTAATCAAAACCATATTCAGGTTTTTAAAAGCACAGTTGGCAGAGGTCAGTTTTCTTACAGGTGGTAGTGTTTTCATCACTTGACAAAGCTTCTTCAAGGCATATTTGGCATCTTTCACATGTGTCATCACCAGCACCCAAAGAGAATCGAATGGAGAGAGCCATTTTTCAACTTGGTCGTAATAATCCCATGAAGTCGGGGTTTATTTTTTAACAAATTTTCCTATCTTCTAGTTACACCTCATATTCTATTATTTTTATTTTTGACAAAGAAGATCTTCAATCCTCAGGATGATAAATAATTTTTATTTATAGAAGAAAAGAGGGATCTATATATTAGGAGGCAGAGAGCAAACCCGGAAGGGGGAAAGGGGGGTAGAGGCCTGAGAAGAATTTGATTAATCAACCTCTGTATGAGCATTGTAAGCCTATGGGCAGTTTTATGAAGCATTCATTTATGACATTGAACATCCCTGTGAGTTGTGTTATCAGATTATGATTTCTTTGTTTTCCATTCTTTTTTTCCCTCTTGCTTGAATGAGTTACAACCATTGAAAATCAACGACTGTCCATAGATAATAGATTATTGAGCAACAAGATTTGTTATGATTTGCCTGTTGTTTATGTTCTTTGTTCAAGTACCTGTCAAATCCCTTTTTTAGAGAGAATCTTTGTTTGGTGGATGTTCTACTATCTATCACATTCTCCATTCTTCTAACCTTCACCATATAAGTATTTTGTCTGATATGCAGTTTACTGGCCTTCAATCTAACAGAGTGTTTGCTTGACTCCATGCCCAATGGTGATTCATTGTTATACATTTTAGCTTATTCCTTTATTATTTCTCTTTCACTTTACCTGATCTACCTTATTTCAAAACTAAAACACATCTTTATTTATAAAATCATAGCAATAACTGAAGATGTTCTAGGCTTGACCCTATAGCAGTCTAGGGGGAACTTCTAGCACTAACATTTTTGGCTTTGTTGCCAGGGACAAAGAAATGAAGATATCTTCCCTGGGAGAACAACAATGATCAGATCCACTTCTTGATGGTGAACAGGAAGAGGGAAGATACATGACTGCACATCTTTCACCATGGCGACTCCATTATCCTGAGATTCATAGGCGATTCCACTGGTTGAAGATCCATGATGGCCATGGAAACTATTTTGGCTCGGAGGTATGCATTTTGTGATTTCACCAACATAGTTGGTTTTGCACATCCAGTACCTTAAATATCTCAATAGGATGATTATCTTCCCAGATTTAAAGGATGCAAGGATGATCATCCTAGTGAGAATTTATCAAATTTTCATAAATGCATGCTTAACCATAATTTTGTTCACGAGGATGTCTTAATCAATATGTTCATATTTTCGTTAGAAGAACATGCTCGTGAATGGTGTCAATCCCTTCTCGCTGCTAGAATTCATTCTTTGAAGGAGTTTCATACTGTCTTTCATCATTATTACAAAAACATTTATCCAGTTGATTTTCCTTTTGATAACCGTTGTAAATAATTTGAATTTGACTTTCAACATTCAGTTAGTATTTATTATGTTTGTAGGGATGTTGGGGACAACCATACTATAGACACATTTGTGCTTTGTTCAAATGTTTATAGTAATTTTGATTATGATATAGAGGATGATTATGTTGAGGAAAGAGAAGATGTTTCGGCATCTTCCGAATCTTCTTCTAAATCTGTTTTACAGCATGAGGTTGCTCGTCCTTCTATGCAAGACATAAAGGCTTTTGGATCACCTATCTATGATAATTATTATAATTCTAAAGATCATGGTATTTTCTATGAACAACAGATCTCATATTTTCTCTCTAAGGCCTTTGATCAGCAGTTGTATCAGAGAAAAAATTCAGATTCTCTCCTTGATAGTCATGGTTCAAGTGGAGGGAAAATTTTCACATCAACACATTATGAAAACTTCAGCAATAAGCCACTTTATGAAAGTTATGCATCCGAGGTTGAGGAAGGCAGCGATGGGGACCTGAAGCAGTTTTATGAACAAATTACTAAGCCTATTCCTTCACTAGCTGTAACAAATTGTTTTCTGGAAGTCAACAAACCAATATCTGATATTAATGGATCATCATCTTCATAAGATATTAAGCCGGTTGGGATTGGCATTATTGAGCAGCTCAGTTTAATATCTCATGAACATAAAACTAGTATCACTAACAGAACAGACATAAAGCAAGAATTGAGTAGCAGTGAAATCAACTTGCAATCATGTTCAGATTTGCAAATAGTTGAACGTGGCAGCCATTATCAGAAAGAAGATATGCAGAGACCTTTTGATCTTCAGTTGAAACAATGGGAAGAGGTATTTCTTTGTCTCTTTCATGATCCTTTTGCTGATTATATGGAGTTTTCAAGCACTTCAAATGAAAAAATATTCTTTCTCAATGAAGGTTGGCTTTGCTTCACTTTTCCTTTTCACTTTGATATGTTATGGGTCTTTTTATTTGTCAGAACCAGATCAAGAGTTTCACCAATTAGCAAATTACTTGTATGGTTTCATTGGAAGCATACTTTTACCTGATCTAAAGGAAGCAGTTGGTTAGAAGTAGGGCAGGCAATAAGCTCTCTTCTTGATTATTTGTTTTCGTAGTTTGCATAGTGTAATCAGATTTGCAATGAATTTGTTTTCAGCATTTTGTTAGAGTTTGATAAGTTGCAGAAGTTTGGAGCCAGAGTTGAAATGGTGTTGACTGACTCCATAACCCAACAGACTAGGCAGAGCATAAATGTGGATGTTTGCAGAGGCAAAATTTTGCAGGTTGCATTGCACGGATGCACAGAGGAAAGGCACAGTGGTCTGCGTGTTCTTAATGCCTCACAGGGAGAGCATCATCCTTCAGAAGGAGCCAATGTTAGTATCCAAATACTAAATTTCCAATGTTCTCTTTGTTACAGGAATGGGGTTATTCCCGTAGCACCGAGAAGTGTTGTTCCTGAGCACCAGTATCATATATGGAAGAAGTAGTACTGATCTCTTAGCTTTCCTCATTAGAGAGGAGGTACAGGAAGGTTGGAAGTTCTTATTCCATACACCCTTGATGTATGGCTATGATGCCTTGATTGAGATAATTTGGCCGTTAAAGGCTAATTTTCATTAAAGGATTTGCCAAATTGTTTCTTGGGTTTCATTGGCCTTTGCGCAGGGTTGATTTTGTTATAATTTACACCAAAAATTTGGTTGTGCCATAAGGAAAATCTCCAGTCCTAGAAGCCACGCACCTGCAGTCATACAAAACAAGGGTTAGCTACAAGTCAACATTCAAGTTAAGACAAAGCCTAGACATCAAATGCAAGTTACATAGAGGAAGACCCCACGAGAAGGGATTTACATTGCTCCATGTGTCAGATGAGATTGGATTCTTTGGGATATATAAAGATTTATGATGTTACATTCTTTATGCATGAAGAATAAATCTTATAGATCATATTTAAAAAAAAATGGAGAAATTTAATCTCTCAAAGACCTTCGTGTGTTGAATTGGTATTTGTGAATGCTGGGCAACATTGGTTGAAAATGAAGATAGGTGTTGAGAATCATGGTGTTCAAAAGGCTGGCAGTTCTTGGAAATCGTTCAAAGTACTTTCTCATCCTCCAACGGCCATGTATCCCAAATCTCTATCAGTAAATTATTGCTTGAAAATTTCTTATATCGACAGGGCATCTCAGATGGAAAATGACAGAGTAGATTTTTCTTGTGTATCCACCATTGGGCATTGAGATCAAAGTCCAGAGTCAAGCGTACCTGCATACAAACACGAGTTAGCACCTACATCAAATCATAACACAACATTCAAATCAGGCATCAATTGCAAAGTTCACTAAAATCACATATTCAAATACCAAATGGTAAGTCCAGATATCAAATATCCATTTGCAAGTAGAAGTTGAACGCTAAGGGCCAAATTGCATGATCTAGTCAATGAAGAGAGCTCAAATGCTCACACAGGAAATGCCCAGATGTCATGGTGAATTCCACAAGCCTGAATAGATAATGCCAATGCAATACTAAAGCAATGTTCACACATAAGGTGCCAAGGAGCACGCTGTTGACAACTGCCTCCATTAGTATTATCAAATATCCATGTCATCAACAAGACCCACATCTCGATTTACTAGCAAAAAGCATTCACACCAGCTACCAAAGGAGAACGCCTAGGTGTTGAGGTCTTGTCCATCAATTATCAAAGGCCTTTGGCTCATCACATGCAAAGGAGACTTTGAGTCAAAATGAAAAGTTGCAGATAAATATTTGCACAGTTAATAAATTGTTTTTTCGTTATGAATCGGTGCTTACGAGCAACATCTCTGGAGGAAGAGAACTAAAGTTTGTACCTGATAGGGTGTTTGACACCTAAGTCACAGAGGTTATATCTTATGTCTTGGTACAAAGTACCTAAGTTTATGAGTGTTATAGCAAGAATTTGAAGAACATTCATGGGTGCCTACTGTCAAGATGTTGCCAAAACAACTATATGCATGTTATTTAACAGGTGGCAGGGGATCTTGATTCTTTCTAGATTTGAAGACATAAAAATAGTTTCATATCCGATTTTCAGTGATATTCAGTAGTTCAAGACTCCAACTCCATTTATTCGGGATACTTGGCAGTTGAATAGAGCATGAGAGGCATAAATTTAGCATTCAACCTAAACAGTTCTATGATTCCTGGTAATCAAAACCATATTCAGGTTTTTAAAAGCACAGTTGGCAGAGCTCAGTTTTCTTACAGGTGGCAGTGTTTTTAGCACTTGACAAAGCTTCTTCAAGGCATAGTTGGCATCTTTCACATGTTTCATCACCAGCACCCAAAGAGAATCGAATGGAGAGAGACATTTTTCAACTTAGTCGTAATAGTCCCATGAAGTCAGGGTTTATTTTTTAACAAATTTTCCTATCTTCTAGTTACACCTCATATTCTATAATTTCTATTTTTGACAAAGAAGAGCTTCGATCCTCAGGATGATAACTAATTTTTATTTATAGGAGAAAAGAGGGATATATATATATTAGGAGGCAGAGAGCAAACCTGGAAGGGGGAAAGGGCGGCAAAGGCTTGAGAAGAATTTGATTAATTAGCTTGTGAATGAGCATTGTAAGCTTATGGGCAGTTTTATTAAGCATTCATTTCTGACATTGAACATCCCTGTGAGTTGTGTTATCAGATTTTGATTTATTTGTTTTCCATTCTGTTTTTACCTCTTGGTTGAATGAGTTACAGCCATTGAAAATCAATTATTGTCCATAGATAATAGATTATTGAGTAGCAAGATTTGTTGTGATTTTCCAATTGTTTATGTGCTTTGTTCAAGTACTTGTCAAATCCCTTTTGCAGAGAGAATCTTTGTTTGGTGGATGTTCTACTATCTATCACATTCTCCATTCTTCTAACCTTCACCATATAAGTATTTTGTCTGATATGCAGTTTACTTGCCTTCAATCTAATAGAGTGTTTGCTTGACTCCATGCCCAATGGTGATTCATTGTTCTGCATTTTAGCTTATTCCTTTATTCTTTCTCTTTCACTTTACCTAATCTACCTTATTTCAAAACCAAAACACATATTTATTTATAAAATCATAGCAATAACTAAAGATGTGCTAGGCTTGACCCTATAGCAGTCTAAGGGCAACTTCTAGCACTAATAGTCACCTAGGGTGATGTGGACCCCTGTCATGTATTCCATGTGTCACCCTGATTTGTGCCTCCCACACACCCTAAATTCCTTTAGAACATGACACATGTCACCTCCTCATGAGGGCATGTATCACTCCTGGCTTCTGCCATGTGTTGTTCCTCTAGTGCATGAATGCTCAACCAAGGGATGGTGGAGCACCCAAGACTTCGAGTGTTCGGCACTCCGGAAGGATGTATGGTTCAAGGTGAAGGAACCTTCGAATACCGAAGTCACGAAGCAATAGAAGTTGTATATCCGAGGATCCTTCAGTATCTCTCTTAGTCGTCGATATAAGGAACCCCTCCCCCCTTGACTGCCCAACCAACCGAAAACGCGTCATGGAGAAACATGTGGCCCCAATGTTTCCAATGTTTAATGATTTTCGTTGAATTAGATCCATTGGATGAGAGTTTACGTGGAAAGCAATCCTATAGTCTGGAGACTTGGTACTTCAGAGGAACTTCGCTAAGATTTTTCAAGGTGTGAAAAGTCTTGAAGTCATGAACGAAAAAGTGAATCTCCACCATTGATAGGTAGAGGACACATGCCACTAGATATGAGATTCTGGAGATTTGGCTCTTTAGGGGATTCACGATATGAGTATTTGGTAAGCTCTGAATCCTAGAGTTGTGAAGTAACGAGAACCATGCATCTATGGATCTACGTGGAAAAATCTCAATCATGAGATTTAAATAAGTAAGGAGACTGTATGTCGGGGGATGACATGGCTCATTGACATCATCCTAGGTGACGTGGACCCGCAACTAGGGTGTCATGTGTCGCCCAGATATGGTTGATTTATAGACCCCTTATTCCTATTAGAGAATGACATGTATCACCCTATGATGATGACTCATGTCACTCTTATTCCTTGCCGCGTTCAGCTTATGGTTTGTGCCCGCCTGGCCAACGTGGTTGGTGATGTGTCTGGAACTTCGGGAGTCTGGATAACTTCAGGAGTTCGAACGATTTGGGCATAGTATCATAAAGGGATGTTAAACTTTGATCGTCAATCGCTGAACATCGAATGTTCAACGATGATCAAATATTGTCAAAACTCCAAAAACGTAGGATGTCGATCATGATTGTCGAATGTCGAACTTCGAAAAATAGACTCTCAATGCAAAACTCCAAACATCGATCGTCGAACAGCCAAGGCCACGTGGCGAGATTTTGGGACTTCGAGAAATAACAAAAGGGGCATTCAGTGCCAAACGTCGAAGACCCCAACTAATAACTCTTGGATAAATTTGGGAGGCAATAACTTGCAGACCAGAGCTCAGATTTTAGTGTGGTGGAAACCATTGGAAAGATGATGGTGAGAATTAACCAATGGAGAGCCTGGAATTAGGATCTGAGATAGTTAGGAAAAACAAAAATTTGATGCCCCATCCCTATAAAGGGTATTTAGGGGTTAGGTGTGTTACAAAGTGGTATCAGAGCATGGAAACAACACTTGGCCTACTTGGGCTCATGCATGAGTCACATAAAAAAATTATTAGAGAACCTTAAGCGGTAACACCCTACCTTTCCTATGCACTGAATATTGCTAATGTTTCCAAATAAAGAAGTTGACTTCATTTTGAAATGATACATGTTGTTCATAAATTAACAAATCATTAACTAACAGAAAAAAATTTATGAACACTCTGGTAGTCAGTAAACAGTAGGAAAACTACAACGTAAGGGATGGTGACACACTAGGATTTGGGATAAAGTTCCCACAATAGAGAGTAAGAATCTGATGAGAGGAGGGTTATGGAAACCCCTCCAGATTTGGATGAAACTGTAAGAAGCCTCATCGAAGAATTACAGAGTTATAAGGTTGACAATGAAAGGTTGATAAAGAAGAAAGAAAAGAAAACTAAAAGTAATGCATTCCTAATGCAAAGTCTATCGGATATACAAAGACAACTACAACATGGTCCAACTACCAGTCATGTGGACCGACGCCATACTAAGAAAACTCCAAGTCCACCTGAGATACAAAAGCATGGTTTGAAAAGTGCTCACACTAGGAGGAGCACCTCAAGGAAGGCCCAACTTCAAGCCAAGAGACACTCAATGGAACATTCCTCTGGTGAGGACACTGACAACTCCAAGGAATATTCTAGTGGAAAAAATAGTTCCCATTTCTAGATGAGAAGAAAGAAGAGGAAACATTCCAAGAGTCATGACCCTGAAGAATTCAAGAAAGACAAACCACCCACCTTTGATGGAGAGATTAAAAATGGGGAAGAAGCAGAATCTGGCTACTCATCTTGAAGAAGTACTTCAGAGTCCATGACTACTCTGAAAACTTAAAGGCTCAGATAACCATTTTCAACCTGAATGGGAAAGATCCCATTTGGTGGGAGGACCTTAGGAATGTGAAAGGAATCCATTAGAAGGACTTGTCTTGGAAACAATTTGAGAAATACTTCAAGAAGAAGTATTTGTTCGAAAATTACTTTGATGGGAATACCAAGGAGTTCTATGAACTCAAGCTAGGACAACTGACTATAGATGAATACACCAACAAATTTATTGAGAAAATGAGGTATGTTCCCTACATAAAGGATGGAAAAGTAAAGATGAAATGATTTATTAGTGGATTACCTCAGTCCTATCGGGAAAAAATTGATTTTGATGAGCCAAAGACCATAGAAGACACTATCCATAAGGAAAGGTGTTGCTATGAGGAATTCAAGAACAAGATAGAACCACACAAGGAATAGAAGAAGAAAAACAATTAGGGATTCACGAAGAAGGGGTTTAAATCCTCAAGATTTTAGAACCATGGGAAAATATCTAGAATGAGCCTTCCTACTAGAAGTGTGTATCAACAAAAATTTCCACCCTAGAGTGGAAATAAACCATTCGGAACAACCACAAGTAAGACTGATAACACAAAGAAAGAACCCTTGAAATGTTGGGGTTGTGGAGAAGAACATCTACTGAGGGACTATCCAGATAAGAAATAGAACAATAGGAGGGTATACAACATCCAAGAGGCTACCATAGTTAATGATGTGGCTAGGAGCATGCCACAAATTTATGCAGCCTTGGATAATAGACAAGATGACCACCAATTTTCAGTAATGGAGATGGAAGGTATGATTTTCAACCATCCTATTTCAATTTTAATTGACCCTCACTCTAATTTGAGTTATGTTTCCCCTCAAACTGTTAAGAAATGTAAATTGAAACAAGCTAAACATGTTAAATCATGGTTGGTACAACTAGCCAATGGAACGAATAGAAAGGTAACATAGGTCATACTAGCATGCCAATTACTTATGAATGGATTACCCACCCGAGTAACCCTAACCATACTCCCTTTAGGATATTATAACATGTTGATTGGCATGGACTGGTTGGCTTCCCATAAAACCAAGTTGGACTTTTACAACAAAAATTTGGAGTGTCAAGATGGATAAGGGAGGAGGATAACCCTACAAGGGATTCGAGAGCCTGTCTCAGTGAGACAAATGTCAACCCTCCAAGTGAAGAAGTATTGCAGAAAGGGATGTCCCTTGTCTGCAATACAAGTGATGAACTCTTTTAAGAGCAACAAACTGAGCCTAGAGGACCATCCCATATTAAGAGAGTACAAATATGTATTCCCAAAAGAGTTTTCAGGTCTACCTCCAAGAAGGGACATTGACTTTTCAACAGATCTTGTACCAATAGAGGTGTCAATGTCTAGAACACCCTATAGAATGAGTACACCAAAGATAATTGAGCTTAAACTATAGGTAAAAGAGATGTGGGACAAAGGCTAGATTCAACCTAGTGTGTCTCCATGGGGAGCACCATCCTTCTTTGTGAAAAAGAAGGATGGCACACTCAGATTTTGTTGAGATTATAGACAACTCAATAAAGTGACCATCAAGAATAAGTATCCCTTACCAAGGATCGATGACTTGTTAGACCAATTCAGGGGTGATACAATCTTCTCCAAGATTAATTTGAGATCTGGATACCATCAGGTCCGAATTAAGGATGAAGACATTCGAACAAGGTATGGTCACTATGAATTTGTGGTGGTGCCATTTGGGCTAACCAATGCACCATCCACTTTTATGTGCTTAATGAATAATGTACTGAGTCAACTATTAGAAACATTTGCATTGGTTTTCATTGATGATATCCTAATATATTTTAATAATAAGGAAGAGCATGAAGAACTTCTCAAGTTTTTGCTTCAAGTTCTAAGAGAACATCATCTCTATGCTAAGTTTAGTAATTGTGACTTTTTCGAGAAACAAGTCCATTACTTAGGCCATGTTATTTCTGAAGAAGGGGTGGCAGTGGATCCTAACAAGATCAAAGCTATTATGGATTCACCTACCCCAAAGCACGTATCTGATATCAGATCCTTTATGGGTCTAGCGGGGTACTACAAGAGGTTCATAAAAGGATTTTCCGGATTGGTTGCCCAATCACTTCCATTCAGAAAAAAAAAGAAGGGTTAAATTCATTTGGACATCAAAATGTGAAGAAAGATTTCAAGAGATGAAATATCTTCTAACCAATGTGCCCATGCTGAAGTTGTAGACCCAAACAAGGACTTCCTTGTGTGTACAAATTCCTTCAAGGAAGGGCTCACAGAAGTCCTTCTGCAAGAAGGATATGTGATTTTCTACGAATCCATAAAATTGAATGAGCATGAAGTTAATTATGTCAGACATTTGGCTTAGGTTGATGGATAGTTGGTATGGATTGTTGGTTTTCATTGATTTCAACCATTGGAGAGTGATATTGTATATTGATTTCAACCCTTAGTGATTGATGTCAACCCTTGGAGAAAGCCTGGTAGCGAATTTCGGTAGCACAAAGGTTTGGGTAATGGACCCAAGTTTTTTTTATGTATAATGGTATGAGTTTTAATATATTTGAAGGTAAGACTATTCTATATGGTTATTACATGTCATGCCATTTCTGGTGGTATGTGGAATGTCACATAACTCCTCATGTTTAAAGAATTATGGCCATGTGAAGTTGGAGAACCCAAGTTTGGGTAATGGACCCAAGTTTGTTTGATGGATAATGGTATGAGTTTTGATGTATTTTTAGGTAATACTATTCTATATGGATAGTACATGTAATTCCATTTCCATTGGTATGTGGAACATCACATAACTCCTCACGATTAGAGAGTTATAGCCATGTGAAGTTGGAGAACCCTCATGAGTCATCTAGAAGCCCCGAAAGGTCAAAGTAGTCAAATTGGTTTAAGAGATTTTTAGAAGGTAAATAATAAAGTGCAGTGATGAGTGTACTATAATTCAAAGTGAATACAAAAGAAATTATTTAAATAATAAAGTTAATGGAGAAATCACTAAGTTGACAAGTGGTTAGAAGTGGGTTAACCCTAAAATAAGGAAAGTGGGTTAAGATGGTTAAAAGGTAACCCCTTGAGGAAGCTACATGAAAGTATAAATAAGAGGCAAGGCTCTCTCATTTTAATACCACTTGAGAATATTGAATATCTACAGGTGACTGAGGTAACCGAAGGATATCTAAGCTGAATTTCATAGGGAAGTTGAAGTAAAGAAGGCCAAAATTCAAAGGAGGATAAATTCTTTTGATGATGCTTTCTAAGGTATGTTATTTACAGGTCATGTCACCATTTTTAGAATAATTTTTTTTCTAGAATGATTCAAACCGTGAAATTAGGAGTCCATTGAGGAAACATATTCAAGTATCTATGGTACAAATTTCCTTTGGGTCGTTTCATTTTTAGAGTTACACTCCGTGGAAAATAGGGTTTGTGGCTAGTCCTGAAACTAGTCTAAAACAAGTGTTTCGGGTAAAAACATCATAGCTTCTTCATAACAGATCCAAATTCAGCAAGACCAAATGTGTTGGTTATAGTACATTCTTTAGTATTCTGTGTACAATTTTCAGATCCATACAACAAATATTCTATGTGGGGCATGCTCTACAAGTTTTCTCTCTAGAATAAGCCAGAATTCAACAAAGTATGCCATTTTTGCTATAGCACCTTTTCTTAGAGGTTCCAAGTAGTGACACCTGAGGAATTGCATAAAAAACACTAAAGAATATTGTATATTATTTTCAGAGCTTTATTCATTACAGGTACATAGTTATGATTATTTCAAGTTAGGGTTGTTGACTAATCCAAAACTAGTCATGTGAGACTAAAGTAAAGTTTTATGAAAATTCTAGTCTCTTGTTGTTAAAGTTAAGGAAGGTTTGTAGGTATGTGATCATATACACCAGGTCTATTACAAAGTTACAAATCAGATTTGGATGATGAATTTGATGAGGGCTTTTGGTTGAGGTACATGTTGGGTACATGGTTGAGACAAGTAGTTGATGAATTGGCACATACATGAAGTGTATTGATCCAGGTGGATATCGGTGGCCACGCACCTTTTCCAACTGGCTCAAAACAACTTTCTGGCAATTTTGGCAATTTACTATTTTTAGCAGGTTCTAACTTCCGGGGCCATTTTGAGGGCCTAGATGAAGGTTTTTCGAGATTGAGATTTTCAATGATATCCAAAGGCATGATCGAGCCCCCAAAATGAATCTCCTTGATGATACCTTTCCAACGAGCTATCATACACCTAAAACGAAGATCGTATGTAAAGTTACGACCCCGGGAAGTTGATGTACTAACTTACCCAAACGGGGCCCACATGACTTTTGGCGCTTCATCTCCTAGGGTTAGGTTTTTGAATGTCTACAACTTTTAGCATTCCCGTTTATTGTAAAAGGGCCTTCAGAGCCTCATTGTAATCATCTTCTTGCAAATGCGAGTAGCTGTCACATCTCTTCTCAGAGATAAGATGCCACCATTCTAGTGAGTCTTTCACTCTGTATTTTTACAATCTCTATACATTTCTTTCATTAATAGAAATCGTGTATTACTGTATACCTGTTTTTATGGTTGCATCTCTGATACATTTTTGTTAAATTATTGAACATCTGCGATATCTCTGTGCATTTTTTTATTATATCTCTGATCTTATTTAGTGCCGAGAATAATCTGGATCAGTGGTATCAGAGCAGGCTTCTCTTGATCATTTTTTTTTCAGTGCATGTCCCCGACGAGGTCCGAGTATAGAAATTTGGGTCTCGAGCTTGTCTCTCTTGAAGACAATCGCTCTTGCACACCCAAGAAACCCTCAATGGCGGAAGAAAAGAAAAACAATGGAGCAGACGATCCTATCAATCTGTTGCTTGAGCAAACTCTCACGCGACAGAGGGACGAAATGATGAAGAATTTTTCTCACATCCCTAAATGTCTGTTGATAGCATCAAGCGCATCTTCATCAAGAGACCACTTTGGAGGCACCTCGCCTTTCAAGGTACAAGTTAATTTTGATATTCTTGTATTTGAAGGACAGATAGATGCAGAAGCCCTAGAAAAATGGTTAACTCTGCTAGAAGGTTATTTCTTTGTTCACAACTTTTCCGACAAAGAAAAGATCACCTTCCCACTCCTTAAAGCTCTCCCTCATGTCAAACATTGGTGGGAAACTTACTGGGAAAAAAGTTCCACAGAGGAGTCTGGAATATATGGGGCCGATCCCACTTGGGATTTTTTTGTGGATGTGGTAAAAGAACAGTATTACCATGTTGGCAACTATGAGGACCAGTACATGAGATGGACCACACTACGGCAAGAGAGGGGCCAAGCAGTTCCAGAGTTCACCAATACCTTCCATACCTTGCGCACCAAGTTGGGTATCAAAGACTCCGAGCGACATTTGGTTCTAAAATACCGTGGGGCTCTACATAGATACATCCAGACTGAAATGGATTTTTTGGACATCTCATCACTCAGTGCTCCTTATTGATATGCTATTAAAATTGAGAAGAAATTTAAGCACCAGAACAAATGGGAATTTAGGTCTACAAATCCGCAACAATCAAAGTATGACAAAGACGACCCTAACAAGCAGTCTCTTGAAAACCAGTCCAAGACACAGGAAAATAAGGGTCCCGAGAAGACAAAGAAGGACACCAGAAAATGGTGTGATTTCCACAAAATCCCCTGGCACAACACTAATGAATGTCGCTCAAAACCGTCACTGGTGGCCGAGATCAAAGACAAGGAGACAAACCCTGATTCAGAATTTGATTTTGAAAATACTGGTAAAGGACATATCATTGACACAGACCCCACTGCTATTGTCGCGACCGCAACAATTCAACCAGAAGAGACAACAGATCCTGAAGAGGGGGGGCAACTTTTCATTCATAGATGTGGGTGAAGGGGGGGCCCGCTGCATTTTATTGTTGATAGCGGAAGCCAGAAAAACCTCATCTCAGCAGAGGTCGTCAAACAGTTGGGATTGTCGACAACACCACACCCGCAACCATACAACATCGGGTGGCTTCGGCAAGGAGGAGATTTCCGTGTTAGCCAATAGTGTCGATTGTCATACGGAATCCAACCCTTTAGGGATGAGGTATTATGTGATGTTGCCCCACTGGATGTCTGTGATGTTCTCTTGGGCCAACCATATATGTGGAAATGCCATGTTGTTTATGAGTCTCGACCCCGTAGTGTCATTGTTACTTTGGGGTGTCATCTCTACAGAATACCAGAGGTAGTTCCGACCATTGTTCCACCTAAAAAGTGCCGCAAGGTAGTATCTCATACTGCAAAATTCAGCTTCTTGACAATCTGTTCAAAAGGAGAACAAAAGGACACTGCAACCACTACAGCCCTGCCCCGAGCACCTTCTATCCAACAAAAGTAGGTCGACAAGGTTGTAGAAAAGTGTAAAGATTCCTTCTGCACATCATCCTCTCATGTATATCGACTTGTTGAACAGCCTCAACCTCAACAGGTTTGTGACAGATTTCCACAAATTGAGCAGCGTGACGTCTCCAGCAAGACAAACAGCTCACCAAGATGCAGATCCAATAAACGCTTTTCCCTCTCCCCTGGGAACTCAACACAATGGAGACCATTGCTGCCTAAGGATGGAGGATTGATCCAGGTGGATATCGATGGCCACCCACCTTTTCCAACTGGCTCAAAACAACTTTCTGGCAATTTTGGCAATTTACTATTTTTAGCAGGTTTTAACTTCCGGGGCCATTTTGAGGGCCTAGATGAAGGTTTTTCGAGATCGAGATTCTCAATTATAGCCAAAGGCATGATTGAGACCCMAAAATCAATCTCCTCGATGATACCTTTCCAACGAGCTATCATACACCTAAAATGGAGATCGTATGCAAAAGTTACGACCCCGGAAAGTTGATGTACTAACTTACCCAAACGGGGCCCACATGACTTTTGGTGCTTCATCTCCTAGGGTTAGGTTTTTGGATGTCTAAGACTTTTGACATTCTTGTTTATTGTAAAAGGGCCTTTAGAGCCTCATTGTAATCATCTTCTTGCGAATGTGAGTAGCCATCACATCTCTTCTCAGAGATAAGTTGCCACCATTCTAGCGAGTCTTTCACTCTGTATTTTTACAGTCTCTGTACATTTCTTTCATTAATAGAAATCATGTATTACTGTATATCCATGTTTATGGTTTCATCTCTGATACATTTCTGTTATATTATTGAACATCTGCAATATCTCTGTGCATTTTTTTATTATATCTCAGATCTCATTTCGTGCCGAAAATAATCCGGATCATCTATAGTTTATGATGTTGGTACATCTTGATGAGTCATAGTTGATGAATAGTTGATACATGATTGTCACATGGTTGGAGGCACTTGTTAGTAGTATTGTTCACATATGGTTTAGGGATGATGTAGCATACTTGTATTGGTATATTATTAGAAGCACATATTGATCTTGGTGATGATTATGAGTTGTTATGTTATACTTGGTTGATGCACATCTTTGAGAGTTTTCTTGGTGATTGATATTGATGAGTATATCTGATTTGGTTGATAAGATTGATGAGATAGGTTGTTGTGATAGGTTTTTTTGATAGATTGTTGTGGCAGATTATTCGTATAGGTTTGGTGCATGGTTGATGCACTTGTTCATGGTATAGGTTGAGGTACAGGTTGGTGCATGGTTCCTACACTTGTTTATGGTACATGTTGATTAGAGGTTGTTTGGTATAGGTTGGTGCATGGTTGATGCACTTGTTTATGGTACAGGTTGATTATAGGTTGAGATATAGGTTGATGCATGGTTGATGCATGGTTAAGGTTATTGGTACATGTTGTTTTGTGTTGGTTGATTGGTACGGGTTTACAACAGTATATCTCACAGTGATAGTGTGATAGTGGTTCCATCATTCTACTTATACATCAAGGCGTTTGGATGGGGCAAGGCCAGGTGGTTGTAGCCATCATCCCTTTGTAGTGGGAGAACATAGGGGGTTGTAGCCAGAGAATTGGGGAGTTGGAACTTCCCTCAGGTTGTAGCCTGAGAAACTAGGGGGTTGGAGCCTTCTTCCATTTTTAGCTGGAAAACAAAGCAAGTTGGTGCTTCCAATGAATGTAATTATTAAATACATATAAGAAAAAACTTTCAGTGGTTTTCTCCCGCTTTGGGTTTCCACTTAAAACAATGTTGTACTGTGTATGTGTGTGATTGCTCATTTGTTCATTATTTATTTACTCTGAAACTATTGGATGATAATGCTACATTGATATAACACTTGCCTTTTATTGTGAAAAAGGATTAAATTTCTCTATTACTGATTCACCACCCCTCTCAGTAATCCAACAATTGGTATCAGAGCCAGTTCATGTAGGAAACAGTTTAACCACTGGAAGGAGATCATAGATTATTCTGAGAATGGAATACCAATGTTTAATGGTCAAAATGGTTTTAAGTATGAGATGTGGAGTAGAAGGATGGAAGTATTTTTATAGGCACGGGGACATTATATTTGGCTATCGGTTGTTATAGGATATGAAAGTTCAAAAAGGGAAAATACTATAGCCAAGAAGGAATTGAAGACGAATAACAAAATAGCAATGGATTTCATCTAGGAAGGATTACCTAATCCAGTAAGAGAAAAGGTTGATAAATGTTCATCAACCAAAGAACTTTGGGATAAGCTACATGACATATATTCCTCACCCATCATAGATTTAGAAAATGCCAAAGAAGATGAAGATACAGTTCAAGAAGAATCATGTTCACCGTGTCAAACAGATTCAGAAGATGAAGAGTACATAATAACCATAGAATTGATTAGTGCTTTAGATGAACTAAGAGAAGAAAACAATTCACTCAAGAAAGAATTGATGAAATAAAATGAAAGTGTTCACATTTTTTAAGAATCCCAAAAGGTCATCGAGAACTTAAGAACTCGTCTAGAAGAAGCCAGCAAGATCAAAGAAAATATTGACTATTAAAAGTAGTATTTGGAAGCCAACATAGAAGCACAGAAGGAAGAAGCAGAAATGCGAGAGAAGATATTGACATATCATCTTAAGGAAAGAAATAACGATCTAAACCATCTTGACGCATAGTTTGGTCAAGAAGAGAAAGGACTTGAAGAAGAAATAATCACATTAAAAATTCATCTTGAAGAAGAAAAAAGAACAGAAGAAGTCATGAAGTCTCAGATAATGAAGAAAGAAGAAGAGGTTGAGAAGCTTGAAGAAGAAGTTGTCACATTTAGAAGAAAAATTATCAAGCTCAATAAGAATGTTGAAGAGACAAAAAAATCCACATAAGTTATAGAGAATGAAGAGAAGCACTCAAAGTTGATAGAAAAGAGGAATGAATAAAATAGAAAGAGTTATGCAGAAGTACTCAAAGGAAAGAATCATGGTCAACCAGAATCTAAGAAAAATATTGAAGATACATCTTCAATAAGACCATTCATGTTCAAGCCACAAAGAAGCTTCAATCATGATCATGATCAGTCAAGGCATAAATTCAGAAGGACTTCACCACAAAGAAGATCATTCACTCCCCGATATGCAAATTTCTTTTATGGTCATTATTTTTATTGTACTAATTTTGGACATAAGGTTGCAGATTGTAGGGATTATCAAAGAAATGTTCAAGCAAGAAGTGCATATGTGGCCCCATGTAACATTGAATTTTACAAATTTCATAACTATGGACACATAACTAGTGAGTGTAGAAGCATGATCGATACTTCCATGAAAGAGAAAATTGATATCAGATATAAGAAAGTATGAATAAGAAAACATGAAGAAAAGGTGAACAAAGAATAGGTCCCAGAGATCGTAAGGTTGACAATAAATCAAGATGAAGAAAATTCTATAGAGAAAAATAAAGATGTCAGATACAAAAAGGTTTGGAAAATAACTGAAAGAAAAGAAGGACACGTAAATAAGGAACAGGTTCAAGAGATTGTACTTTCAGGCATTGTAATGAAAGATTAAAACACAGATAGAAAGAAAGAATTCAGAGCTCGGAGAGATGATGAATCTACCAATGAAGATGATGATGAATCTACCAGTGAAGATGATGATGAACACCCATCAGAGCATGAATTTCTTTGAGCCATCCATCTTAGAGACTCCCAGGTAATATGAATATTAGACAGGGGGAGTCTATGAGATAGCTGTGACAGACCAAAGAACCATCCTTTGAGAATCTTGCGGAGTTTGAGAAGACAAATCCATAGCAGTCAGTTAGCGAAAGTAAAATTTAGTAGATTAATCAAGATGTCATGATAGTACAGTGATAAATGGGTCAGCATTATGGATAGTTGCGCAAGTAGAGTCTTGGAAAGTATGGATGAGATCATGTATTCCTAGATTGGTTCAAAGAGCGGTTCAGAGACAAAGGAACATTATCATAATGGATGATAATTACACAGGAAATGTCTTGAAAAATTATAATGGATTCCAAATTGATACATATTTTTTGGACACATGCAGTGCATACAACAATTCACATTCAAAATAGAGTAATTCTCAGAAACAACAATGACAAAACTCCCTACGAACTATGGAAAGGAAGCGCATACAACAACCTCTACATCAAGGTAAATCAAGGTAGTATTTATTAATTGAAATTTATGTTAATGATATTTTTTTTGGAAGTACTAATGACAGGTTAAGCTAGAAATTTTCAAAGGATATGCAGAATGAATTTGAAATATCATTACTTGGAGAACTATCCTCCTTTCTAGGTCTTCAGATATGTCAAAGAAACCAAGGAATTTTTATTTCTCAAACTAAGTATATAAGAGAAATGCTAAAGAGGTTCGCAATGGAAGATTGCAAACCAGTTACCACTCCTATGCAAACCAGTTGCAAGATTAGAAACGATGATGATTCAAAGTCTACAGACCAGAGGAAATATAGGTCAATGATTAGTAGCTTACTATATGTGACAACATCTAGACCATATGTAATGCATGCAGTTGGAAAAGTGGCATGATTTCAAGCAGCACCAAAGGAATCGAATGTCTTAGCAGTAAAGAGGATTTTCAGATATCTCAAAGGAACATAAGAGTTTGGATTATGGTATCCAAAAGGAAAGGATCTATCACTTATTTCCTACACAGATGTAGATTGGGCAGGTTTCATTGATGATTGACAAAGCATCAATGGAGCAACATTCTACTTAAATATACAGGTTGGCTATGATGAGCCCATTCCAATCTATTTTGATAATACAAGCACCATTAGTATCTCAAAGAACCTGGTGATGCACTCCAAGAATAAGCACATTCCAATAAAGTATCACTTTCTATGGGAATAGGTTGCTGAGAGGAACATCAAAGTTGAATATGTGGGCACAAAAGAACAAGTGGCAGACATCTTTACAAAACTACTTCCAAGGGAATCCTTTGAGTATTTTTGCCAGAGACTCAGAGTAATTTCTACTCCAAAATGAATGCTTTTGAATTCTTATCTTATATGTCTTAGATTTACATGAGATATCACCATAAAGAGGATATTTCAGGTTGGGGGATCAATTTTAGGAAGATTTCATTCAGGGGGAGTATCCCCAAGGACAGTTCAGTTAGGGGAAGAAGCCCCAGATGGAAAGATACCTTTTCCATTGATGACAAAGGGGGAGAGATAGAAATGCTTGGAGAGAGAGTACAAAGGCATGTAGACAAGGGGGAGAAACGCGAGGAGAATTCATTCAGGGGGAGCATCCCCAAAGGGAGATACCCTTTTCCATTGATGTCAAAGGGAGAGAGATAGAAACATTGATGAGGAGTATAAGCATGAATGTTATCATGACTAAGTGTTGTCATCAATACCAAAGGGGGATATTGTCAGACAGTTGGCTTAGGTTGATGGAAATTTGGTATGTATTTTTGGTTGGCATTGATATCAATCACTGGATAGTGATATTGTAGATTGATTTCAACCCTTAGTGATTGATTTCAACCCTTCAAGAAAGTCTGATAGCGAATTCCAGTAGCACAAAGGTTTGGGTAATGGACCCAAGTTTGTTTGATGTACAATGGTATGAGTTTTAATATATTTGATGGTAAGACTATTCTATATGGATAGTACATGTCATTCAAATTCCGGTCATATGTGGAACTTCACATAACCCCTCATAGTTAGAGAGTTATGGCCATGTGAAGTTGGAGAACCCAGGATTGGATAATGGACCCAAGTTTATTTCATGGATAATGGTATCAAATTTGATATATTTGTAGGTAATACTATTCTATATGGATAGTACATGTCATTCCATTTCCATCGGTATGTGTAACATCACATAACTCCTCATGGTTAGAGATTTATGGCCATGTGAAGTTGGAGAACCCTCATGAGTCATCTAGAAGCCCCAAAAGGTCAAAGTAGTCAAAGTGGTTTAAGATATTTTTAGAAGGTAACTAATAAAGTGAAGTGATGAGTGTACTATAATTCAAAGTGAATACAAAAGAAATTATTTAAATAATAAAGTTAATGGATAAATCACTAAGTTGACAAGTGGTTAGAAGTGGGTTAACCCTAAAATAAGGAAAGTGGGTTAAGATGGTTAAAATGTAACCCCTTGAGGAAGCTACACGAAAGTATAAATAAGAGGAAAGGCTCTCTCATTTTAATCGCACTTGAGAATATTGAATATCTATAGGTGACTGAGGTAACCAAAGGATATCTAAGCCAAATTTCAGAGGGAAGGTGAAGTAAAGAAGGCCAAAATTCAAGGGAGGCTAAATTTTTTTGATGATACTTTCTAAGGTATGTTATTTACAGGTAACCTCACCATTTTCACAATAACTTTTTTTCTAGAATGATTCAGACCGTTAAATTGGGAGGTTGTTGAGGAAACATATCCAAGTAGTTGTGGTAGACATTTCAGCTTGTGGGTCGTAGCATTTTTGGAGTTACACTCCGTAGAAAATAGGGTTTGTGGCTAGTCTTGAAACTAGTTTAAAACAGGTGTTTCGGGTAAAAATGTCATAACTTCTTCATAACATATTCAAATTTACTAAGACCAAATGTGTTGTTTAGATTACATTCTTTAGTATTCTTTGTACAATTTTCATATCCATACAACAAATATTCCATGTGGGGCACACTCTACAAGTTCTCTCTCTAGAATAAGTCATAATTCAACAAGGTATGCCATTTTTGCTATAACGCCTTTTCTAAGAGGTTCCAAGTAGTGACACCTGGAGGAATTGCATTAAAAACATTGAAGGACATTGTGTACTATTTTCAGATCTTTATTCATTACAAGTACATAGTTATGATTAATTCAACGTAGGGTTGTTGACTAATCCAAAACTAGTCATGTGAGACTAAAGTAAAGTTTGATGAAAATGCTAGTATCTTATTATTAAAGTTAAGGAACGTTTCTAGGTATGTGATCATATACACCAGGTATTTGGATGATGAAATTGATGAGGACTTTTGGTTGAGGTACATGTTGGGTACATGGTTGAGACAAATATTTGATGAGTTGGCACATACATGAGGTGTATAGTTGATGATGTTGGTACATCTTGATGAGTCATAGTTGATGAGTATTTGATACATGATTGGTACATACTTGGTACATGGTTGGAGGCACTTGTTAGTAGCATTGTTGAAACATGGTTTATGGATGATGTAGCATACTTGTATTGGTATATTATTAGAATCACATATTGATCTTGGTGATGATTATGAGTTATTGTGTTATTCTTGGTTGATGCACATCTTTGATATTTGTCTTGGTGATTGATATTGGTGAGTAGATCTGATTTGGTTGATAATATTGATGAGACAGGTTGTTGTAATAGGTTGTTTGGATAGTTTTTTGTGATAGGTTATTCGTACAGGTTTGGTGCATGGTTGATGCAATTGTTCATGGTACAGGTTGAGGTACATGTTGGTGCATGGTTTTTGCACTTGTTTATGGTACAGGTTGATTATAGGTTATTAGGTATAGGTTGGTGTGTGGTTGATGCACTTGTTTATGGTACAAGTTGAGGTACAAGTTGATGCATGGTTCATGTTATTGGTATAGGTTGTTTGGTGCAGGTTGATTGGTACAGGTTTACAACAGTATATCTCAGAGTGATAGTGTGACATTGGTTCCATCATTCTACTTATACGTGAGGGCAGTTGGACGAGGCAAGGACAGGTGGTTGTAGCCACCTTCCGGTTGTAGTCAGAGAACATAGGGGGTTGTACCCTCCTTCTAGTTGTATCCATAGAATAGGGTAGTTGGATCTTCCCTCATGTTGTAGCTTGAAAAAATAGGGGGT
The DNA here is from genome assembly GCA_032191745.1 of Picea mariana. Taxonomy (NCBI): domain Eukaryota; kingdom Viridiplantae; phylum Streptophyta; class Pinopsida; order Pinales; family Pinaceae; genus Picea; species Picea mariana. The sequence continues at coordinate 13,417 of JASDQU010684746.1, read as the reverse complement.
TTGAGCCTCCTTCTAGTTGGAGCTGGAAAACAAAGGGAGTCGGTGCTTCCAATGAATGTAATTCTTAAAGACACATAAGAAAAATAATTCTGTGATTTTCTCCCGCTTTGGGTTTCCACGTAAAACAATGGTGTGTTGTGTATGTGTGTGATTGCTCATTTGTTCATTTTTTATTTACTCTACAAATATTCGATGATAATGCTACATTGATATAACACTTGCATTTTATTGTGAAAAGGACTAAATTTCTCTATTACTGATTAACCCCCACTCTCAGTAATCCAACAAATTATGCAACCCACGATGTGGAATTGGTTGCCATAGTGCACACCTTAAAAATGTGGAGGCATTACCTCCTAGGTAGAATATTTTTTCTTATGACAGACCGCAGTGGGTTGAGATATTTGTTTGACCAACCAAAACTTAATATTAGACAAGCTAGGTGGATGGCTCTCCTTAGTGAGCTTGATTTTGAAATCAAACATATCAAAATAAAGGAGAATAGGGTGGTTTATTCCCTTAGTAGAAGTATGAAAGTGGTTCACTTGGCAACTGCAAGCGCCAGTGAATTGGACATCAAAGAGAGAGTCAAAACTACAAAAGAAACAGATGCATTTTTCAAGACCGTGACATCATACCTAAAGCAGGAGCCCACATGGATGAAGTATGAGTGCTATCAGATGTTTAATGATGGCCTGCTAACTTACAAAGGTAGATTGTATATTCTAAATTTTGATGACTTGAAGAGGTTAATAATGGATGAAGTACACAAAATACCATATACTAACCATCCTGGCTATCCGAAAATGATCACGGCCACTAGGAGACTATTTTATTGGCCCGGACTGAAAAAGGACATAGTTGATTACTTAGCTAAGTGCCTAGAATGTCATCAAGTCAAGGAAGAGCACTAGCACCCAGCAGGGTTGTTGCATCCCCTACCAATTCCAGAATGGAAATGGGAAACCATCTCCATGGATTTCATCATAGGGTTACCAAAATCAACCAAACAGAACGACACCGTCATGGTAGTTGTGGACAAAATGAGAAAGGATATTCACTTCATTCTGGTCAAGTCAACTTACATGGAAATATATATTTCCAATGTTTTCATGAAATATATATTTAGAATACATGGCATGCCCAAGGAAATTATATCCAACAGAGATACAAAATTCACTTCAAACTTTTGGAAATCTTTGTTTGTTGGTTTCGAAACAAAAATGCTATTTAGTACAACCTATCACCCTCAAACTGATGGGTAGACAAAGAAGGTAAACCAAGTGTTAGAAGACATGTTGAGGATGCATGTAATGCATCAACCCAAGAAATGGGAAGACTACCTACCACTGGTATAATTTTCCTACAACAATGGCTATCAAGAGTCGTTGAAAATGAGCCCTTTTGAAGCCCTTTATGGAAGACAATGCAATATTCCAATCAGTTGGAATAAGCTAGTGGACATAATCACAATCTGGCCAGACATGCTAAAGGAAATAGAAAAATAAGTAATTCATATTAGACATAATATGAAAATAACCCAGGATAGACAGAAGAGCTATAAAGACCAAGAAAGAACTCCTAGAGAATTCAAAACAGGTGATCATGTGTATCTCTAAGTTAGACCCAAGAAAAGATCTTTGAGTATGGGAGTTTGTGCCAAGCTAGCACCTTAGTATTGTGGAACCTTTGAAATTTTGGATAGAGTGATACCTATAGCCTATAGGCTAGCACTCCCTCCCAAAGTAAAGGCACATGATGCTTTCCATGTTTCGTTATTAAAGAAATATGTACACGATTCTAAACATATTATTGATTGGTCTGTGATTCATATGGAACCAGAGGTAGAATTCTTGTAAGAACTTTAATGCATAATAGAGAGGAAGGAGACCCCACTTATGAACATAACCATTTCACAGGTCAAGGTGCAGTGGAAACATTTTGGCCTAGATGAGTCCACATGGGAAATGGAGGATGCCATGAGACATGCATATCCCTTTTTGTTTACTTATGTACATACAGGGCACATAGACAGATAGAACATCAAGGATGATGTTCCTTTAAGGGGAGGGGATTGTAACACCCTATTTTTCCCAGTATGTAAATATAACTATAACTGGCCAAGAGACTGTGACAGACTAGATATGTGTGAATGTCTGATTTGATGAACCTTTGTATAAAAGGTCAATGTATGTATTTTTTTTATTAATAGAAAATGGATAAGTGTTTCATAACTACTGAAAAGGGGGTTTTCCAAGATAGACTATGGATGTTATGAGATAGATGCTGAAAGGAACCTTGAATGGTTGAGAAGACCCCCCACCAAACCAATACCCTACTAGAATTAATGAATCAGAAGAGTCCTCTGACCTAGATAATGAATTACCAGTCAGCGTGATAGATGGGAGTGTCCTCCTCAAGAGTTAATGAGGAGATAAGGGAAAAGTACACATCTGTAAGACTCTGGACTTGACCACGAGCTAGGGATTCAGACCCACGCAACCTTTCTGAGAAAGGAAGGGAAGAGGTAATTCGTGGGTAGAGGTGAGCGATAGGAGCAAGTGATCAACAAAGAGAGAAGAGTCGCAAGAGAAATCTCGAGAAGTGAAAAAGAGTGGTTACAATGCTTTGGTTCGAGGAATAACTGAGAAATAATCTTGTTCTGGGCATATGAAGTTGCTTGCATGGTTTTTCATTACAAGCTGATAAACGAGGCTGACGTGTGGCTGTGGAAGTACTCGTGTAGACCTCCTTGCTTGGTACAGAGAAAACCGGTTGCCAAGATCCTGTAGGAGGAGGAGAGTAACCTTCGTCCTTGACTATCATTATGCAAGAGGAAAGAGTCTCTCTTAGAGCATCATGGTTTAGCTCAGGGGAGGCCAGCAGTAAATCCGTCAAGAGTGGTTGTGCCTATGGTTGGGTGAAAACAGACACCCTTTTCAGCAGTTGCTTCACAAACTCTAGTCTTCTGATAAGTATTTTCATACTCTATGTGTTGAAATTGAAATGGTGGTTGAATGCATGTTTACAGTTAATTCTTGTAGTGTTTGATTAGTTATTAGAAATTCTCATTTGCTTCTGTAAATTGTTGTATGTACTGGGTCTTCGATTTACCTCAACTTAGCTACTAGAGAGTTATGGGATGTGAATTTGCAGAAGAATCAGGGTAGGATTGTTGAAATGTTGAAGTCCTGCTGACCCCTTGGACCTACATTAGCGGGAATGTAAATTTCAAACTCTATGGGGGAAGGTCCTTTCCTTTAGAATCTTCTTCGTATGACCAAGGGCTCATGTCCAGATCCTTAACCTCTTCATGGATAAAAGAGTTAGCGCGTAGGCCACGAGAATCTTCGAAAGACTCATGCGACTAAGGACTGGGAACCTAGTGTTAAACTAGAAAGGAGCTAAGTCCTTTTAGCTTTGAAACTCCAGAATTTTGGAGCTCCAAAGTATCATGAACCTACCCTTTGTAAAACATCCAAAGCCGACAGGCATTTAAGGATATCCACGAGGTCGATCGACACCTAGCAGTTTCCCTAACCTTAGAAAATAGACCTACCCACCGCTAAACCATGACCCCTTTAACCGTCGCAAATTAACGAGAGCCACTAATTCGAGGGTACTCAGGAGGCCCCTTGACCATTGGAACTACACCGGGGGAACTTCGACAATGTTCTACTCCAGCATAATAGAAATCTTATAACATCAATCTCCCTAAATGGCAAAGCCCCAAAGAGATGAAAACCATAGATCTAAGGATCCTTCGGGATCTTCCTTGGCCGTTAGATTTAGCTCGAGGTTAGCCCGATGCTGATCTCTCTAGGAAAACAAGTTACACCGCGAACTCCACGAAGTTCGAAACCCTAAGGTAATGGAGGATGTGGATCTAGGGACTACGTGGACTTTTCTTGATCGTCAAATTCAGACCATGGTCAACCTGGCGTTGAACACTCCAGAAGAAAGGAGGAGGTCACACCACAAACTCCCTGAACACTGAAGTTACAAAGTAATGGAGGCAGTTGATCTTGGGGTTACGTGGACACACCCTGACTATGATATTGAAGGGATTGGAAGGCTATCAATTAGTGATGACGTAGTACAGTGGCGTCGTCCAAGGTGACGTGGACCCACATGTAACGTGCCACGTGTCACCTGGATTCACGCATTTCACAGACCCATAGGCCCATTAACGTGTGACATGTGTCATCGCAGTCTTGCCGTGTGTCACACCTAGAACTCATCACTTGGTCCACGTGGTGAAAGGAACATGCGAGACCCACCTGTATTTACCTTTGTATCTAGTATGCTACCATGTCTGAGGGTGGACTAGCGCTAACTTCCTATCGAGGATCGACGGTTGTTCTTGAATAGGCATGGCGATCCACGATCATGGATGATTGTGGAGCCCCAACTAGCACGATGTTTAATTCCTTCCCCGAGTTCTACAATGGAAACTTCTTGCTTGTGGCAGAATTGATGCCAACTGTTGATCCTCCCGAATATACATATCAACGTTCTAGGAGGATTGTGGAAGTTCAACCCGCGCGAGCAATAATTCTACCCCCTGCCTCTGCAATTCCTCTCCATTGTCGATTCAGGGATATACGTGGACACCCCTCAACAGTGGGCTCCAATTGGTATTGGGAGACAGCTAGTGGAAACTTTAGACTTCGAAGCTCTGGGAGGTTCAACAGGTAGGTGAAGCTAGGAACCCTGAAGGCTACCAATCTCGGACTGGCATGGCTCATCGACGTCAATTAGGGTGACATGGACCCCTATCCTATATGACACCTATCACCCTGATTTGTGCCTCCCACAGACCCTAAATGCCTTTAGAACGTGACATGTGTCACCTCCTAATGAGGGAATGTGTCACTCCTAGATTCTGCCACGTGACGTTCCTCTAGCACATGAATGCTTGACCAAGGGATGATGCAACACCTGAGACTTTAGGACTTAGACACTCCAAAAGGAAGTATGGTTCAAGGTGAAGGAACCTTTGCAAATGTTCAAGGTAATTGCAAGGTAATTGCAAATGTTTAAAGAGTTATCTATATAACATAAACATTGTTATGTGTTAGAGTTAAGACTACATGGAAATTTACCACCTCTCAACATCTCTGAATAAGTAAATAATAAATACCACCTCTATAAAAATGAAAATAAGCTGCTCTTTGAGTCCTCTTATGATAAACGGTTTTTCCTCCATGAAAAAAATATATCAACATGATTTTAATCCAATAACTCTCTCTTTGAGTCCTCTTATGATAAACGGTTTTTCCTCCATGAAAAAAATATATCAACATGATTTTAATCCAATAACTCTCTTTGAGTCCCCTTATGATAAACTGTTTTTCTTTTCTTCTATGAGAAAAATATATTACATGAATTTAATCTAATAACTCACTTTAATATATTAAAACGAAAAAAAAAATAATAATAATATTAAAAATTCAGAAAAAATGTAGATGTTCAAAATTTTGGATATGTTAATATTTAAAATATTGGGAATAGCTAAATTGATTCTCCAAAAAAATGATGATATATAAAAAAAAATTATTATATAAAAAATAATGTTTTTAGTTATAATAATAGAGATTATGTCAAAATTTATATTTAAAGGACAAATTAATATGAAGTCAAACAATTTTTAGTCCCTTTCTACAAGAAAACTAAAAAATAAAATGTAAATTAAAAAATTTCAACTCAACTTCTTGTAAAAGTTGCGGACCTAAATATTATCACAAACATGATTACTGAAACCTATAACCTTGCCTAGAACAAAAATTGATTCTCTTGTACTGTAGAAAAATTCACCTTTTTGTAAGCAAGCTCCCTTATGAGGCATTAACTCCAACAACTATGAAAATGCAAGGATTCGCCTTCATATGCAATTTATACTTCCACGCTCATCAATGCAATTTCAAAAGAAGATCTGGTTGTGAGGAACTTGAAGTAGGCACATCATTGCTCTCTGGTTTCTTTCTGAAGATTTTATATTTACAAGAATTTGCAGTCCTGTAAATTGATCAACCTACATGTATTTCGACTGTCAAGTATCCATGTATGTACCTAGTAAAAAGTTCTAGGTCAATGAATGCTCTATTTCCATATTGTTAAAACTTATTTCGAGTAATTGTTGGAGTATGGTAATTATTTTCATGAGATTTATAAGAATTTGGTTTAGCAAATATACATAGATTAGTTAGTTGGGTGATTAGTTGATTTGGTCATTTTTTATTTATGAAAAGTTTTTATTATTTATAAAAAGTTGTTAAAGGGTATCAAATTTCTAACATGTTAGTTAGTTATATGGCATCTCTATTTAATAAGGTTTAATCTAAATGTTCTATGTTTTGGTCTTTAATATTTTTTGTTTAATTTTGTCTGGCTAGAAATTGTTGAATATGCAGATTTCAGTGGTTAATTTTGTCAAAAATCTGGCAAGAAATTGTTGATTAATTCTGTATAATCCTAGTGTCCCAAAAATTTTTCATTAAACTGAATGCATCTCTACATTCAGAAATGTAATTTAAACAACAGAAAATTGTAATTATATTTATGTAGTGAAAATGACCAAAACTTAGAAGACAAACACAATCCATTTAATAATGAAAAGGAAGGTTGATATTCAGAAAACACCATTATTAATAATGAAAAGGAAATCTTCATATATGTCTCTCCCTATCAGATTAACATGAATTAAGGAAGTGCATTTTCAAATAATTTCTAACAATAGAGAAGATCAATCCTTATGTCTAGATTGACATGAATTAAGGACGTGCATTTTCAAATAATTTCTTGAAAACATTTATGTTTTAAACCATTGAGAAGATCAATCCTTATGTCTAGTTTCGTAGGGTTATGGTGTTTCCATGTAGCGATGGCAGGTTGGTTTATTGGTTCAGAGTGATCACTTTCAAGCAAAATCACTACATCCTGGGTCCACTGTTCGATTCCTGTACACTGTTATATGACAATGACTTTAATCAAGTTCCCAGAACCTCCATCTATTCCACGTCGCTGGATTTTTCATGTTAAAGTTCCCAGAACTTTCATTATTGTGCGCACTATGTTCATTGTTTCATCAAGCAATATTCGTTGTATAGTCGCAGTCAACAACAAAGATACTTTGTACATCAACAACAAGTGAGACAAATTCTTCTTTTGTTTTCTGCACAGTCCTACTTTTCGTTTTTTGTTCTGTGCGGTGGACATTTTAATGTTTTTGTCATCTCAAACAGGAAGATATGTCGATCCAACAGCTGCTAATCACATAAAATATCGATCTGACAGCTAATCAATATCTTCTCTTCTGTTGAGGAAAGATACGCTGATCTCACGTCTAATCAATATCTTCTCTTCTGTTTATAAGTGAGAGCATAAAGTGGGATGAACATTATCCCATATGGGATCAGCTTTTAAGGTTTTAAAATATTGTTCCTGGTATAAAGTGGGAAATTTTAATTTTGTTTTTTTTAAGAAGAATGAAAATCTTTGCAAACCTAAAAAGGAAGATAGGCATATTCCTTTATAGATTAAGCATCTTTATAAGTTATTGAATTCAATTGTTATTGTATTCAATTAGTAATGAATGACCGTTTTATCAATTTCTTAAGCAAGATAGGCATATTCCTGTATAGATTAAGCATCTTTATAAGTTATTGAATTCAATTGTTATTGTATTCAATTAGTAATGAATGACCGTTTTATCAATTTCTTTATAAAAAAACTAAAAAAGGATATGATTAAGCATCTTTATAAGTTATTGAATTCAAATGTTATTGTATTCAATTAGTAATGAATGACCGTTTTATCAATTTCTTAAGCAAGATAGGCATATTCCTGTATAGATTAAGCATCTTTATAAGTTATTGAATTCAATTGTTATTGTATTCAATTAGTAATGAATGACCGTTTTATCAATTTCTTTATAAAAAAACTAAAAAAGGATATGATTAAGCATCTTTATAAGTTATTGAATTCAAATGTTATTGTATTCAATTAGTAATGAATGACCGTTTTATCAATTTCTTAAGCAAGATAGGCATATTCCTGTATAGATTAAGCATCTTTATAAGTTATTGAATTCAATTGTTATTGTATTCAATTAGTAATGAATGACCGTTTTATCAATTTCTTTATAAAAAAACTAAAAGAGGATATGAATGTGCACTAAGCATCTTCAAAATATTGAATTCATTTGATAATGATATGATGGTTATCTTATCAGATCATTGTATGGACTAAGTATCTTTAAAAGTTAATGAATTCATTTGATAATGATA
>JASDQU010684745.1:83449-97140 GCA_032191745.1 Picea mariana | reverse complement strand
GGAGAGGAGTTTCTATATTTGTTTGAGCTATCTCTTGGCATTGTATTGGCTATCTATAATAAGGAAGTTTTGCTGGGTTTTCTCCCCCATGAGGGTTTCCTAGGATAAATGATATGTCTCTTGTGATTGTGTATTTCGTAGTGATCCTATCTATGCTATTGTTATCTAGTGAAATGCAAAGAACTCTAATAATAGCTTAAACCTTAACAGTTTTGAGGTTGGCGACTTAGTCTACCTAAAGCTCCAACAGTACAGACAGGCTTCTATTAAAATAAGTGGAGCAAAAAAGTTCTAACCCCGTTTCTTTGGACCCTACAGGATCAATAGGAAGGTAGGGGCCGTAGCTTATGAGCTGGAGCTCCCACATGATAGTAGGATACACAATGTTTTCCACGTGTCCTGCCTGAAGAGGGCCATCGGCCAACACATCACCCCACCGGAGGTGCTGCCACCTCTAGATGAAGAGGGGCAGTTGGTTCTGGTACCGGAGGAGATATTGGAGGTTCGGGAGAAGAAACTCCGGAGGAGAAGCATCAAAGGATACTTGATCAAATGGAAGAATTTGCCCATTGAGGATGCCACGTGGGAGAATGAACAGGTGGTACGGGAGACAGGTTTAGAATTGCTTGTGGACAAGCAATTTCTAGCAGGGGAGACTGTAATGTCCCCCACCTCTTGATGAAGGGGTTTGGGAAGACTTAGTGGTCTAGCCATCCCCGCTAGACCATAGTCTCATGTAGCATGGGGACAAGTCAACGAACTCAATGTTATATTTTGAAGTTGACTTAGAAAAAGGGAAAAAGGGCAAAAAGTAACTCAATGAAGAATTAGAACGCTGGAGGTTGTGTTAGGAGTTGAAACTAGGGGTTAAACTAACTCAACAGGGAAACATAATGGAAGGATAAAGGAAAGGCTAGGGCGCACCTTTCATTCATCTTGGATATTTTTGGTATTTGCTTGTTCAGCTCTTGAGCACACAGTTTTGAGGGTTTTGAGATTACAAACCCTAGAGAATAACTCATTGGTGAAAGATTCCACTCACCTTGTTCCAAGCTTGGTATCGGGGATGAAATACTCCACCCACACCATTCTACACTCTTCACAGGTTCCATCATTCATTTAGGAGGGCAACATGGTTGTATCATTGAGGGTTTTCCAGCAGGGGCACACCATTGCATGAAGAGAAGTTCGATCCAGCATTGTGACAGGGCCTAGCGACATTCTAGCACTTGGGTTTTGCTTGCAGGACCTTGTTCATCAGTTTGGAGGCATTTTGGAGGAGTTACTTCGGCCAAGTTATTATCTACAAATTTGGGACGGCTTTGAGAGGAGGAGGGCGCATTTGTGATTCAGATATTGTCAGTTTGAGGGGGTTATACCTCAGATCTGATTGTGAGACTTCTCCCAGTGACTTGTGGCAGCCCGATCTATCATCCTAGGGAGTCTCATGAGTTTTGGAGGCTTCCTTCATCAGGGCTGAATTATTGGGCACTTCAGGGTTTCAAGAGGGTGCAGTCTTGATTAGTGTTTCAACAGTTTGGAGGGGGAAGACTTGGCATTTGGACTTCATAATTCAGAGAGGGATTTCCCTTGTCCCAATTTATCTTTTGGTGAAGTTTGGTATCGTTTGGAGGTCTCCTTCAGCTGGGCCGAAACCTTGGCCTTCTCATCCATCCAGCAAGACGTGCCAGCAGCTAGGGGGTTGGACATAACCCTATCTCTTTTGTATTTGGATCTTCATCTCATATTCAACCTTTGGAGGCTTATTTTGTATTGTTGGGAGCATTTTGTAGCAGCTCATATCTTCTATCTTGGAGCCATCTGATGTTATTCTAGATCTGCTTCTATATTGTATCATGTTATTTCTTTTCATAATAAAAAGGTCAGATCCGTGCTTTGGAGTTCCATATCTTGTGTGTTGATTAGATCTTGCATTGTATTGAGTATATCTTCATGATTTATGCTGAATAACTGAATATAACCCCAAGGCTGAAATTTGAGGGGCCAACCTGCACATACAAACAATCAAACAGTGAATTCAGTGGTTAGTTAATGTTCCAAGCAAAAAATTGGCTTGGGAACATTACAAAACACTACAATGTAGACATCATGAGGCACCACATTGACACTTCATAAATAAATTTGCACTAATACCAAGTCTAAGCTTACACTATTTGTAACTTTTAATTCTACATCCTTTATTCACCCATCTCAAAGGGTATGGSTGAKTGTGATAATGCATCATTAAACCAAACTTACTTACCATGCCCTCTACAATGTAGTTGGCTTATGAACCAAAGTTGAATAGCATCTACTTTATTCTTTTGATTTGAAATTTTATATGGAACAGTCTCCATGTCCTTCTCCTCTTTGTAATGGRGGCTACTTAGGTTCACCTCCTTTTGCATGCTTGTGTAAACACTTTTCTCATCCACATTTGAGTTGCTTCCTATCTCCTTTCCCTCTTCCACTAGAATATTCTTCTTCTTGGATAAGTCTTGCTTGYAGTTCTTGGGATTTAGCCTTAGATGTAGTTTCCAATCTTTTCTTTTTACTGGGACCATCAATGTTGTAAAGGTTCTACTGGTTGTTAGGGTCCTTGAACACATGTGCAGCGGTGACAATGTTCTTATTTTTCCCTTTCCTTTTATTTCTATTGGACGTTCCATGCTATGTTGATTGCTTCGAACCACTTGGTTACCACCTTTTCTTATAAGAGTCCATGTACTAAGATTGCACACAATGCCCATTTATGTACTTGGGATTTAATAACTCCATTTTCCTTTTTATGTCACTATGAAGACTACTTGGGTACTTCATGAGCATGTTTGGGTTCTTGGGATTTATCCCCCACTAAATGGCTTGCTTTTGAAATTTTGTAGTGTATACTTGTGCACTTTAACCTTGTCATTCTCGGTGTTAGTACCATCAAATCTATTGGTCCTCTTCATACCTGATAAGGTAAAACTAGGACTTGAGGAGGTCTTTACCTCCCTTAGTGGGTCTCCCTCCAACCTAAGGGTTGCAGTGTAGTTTCCCACCAAGTTTGTGCATGACCTTCTAGATTGAGTGTGTGAAAAGCTATTTTCTACTCCTGCCATACAATATGCATAATGAAACAGAATTCTAACTATTGCAACCAATAGTTCAACTTAATTGTGTGTACCTCACCTTTGTAGGGCTTGATGTTGACCTTTGCTTTCACTTTAAATAGGCGTTGAGAAGATTGGTAACAAGAGTTACCTTTCTCGAGCTTAGATTCTTCTCTCTTCCCTGAACTCCACATGATGCTTTTGTTGATGATTGCAGCGTCGTGTGACATTCTCCAGGTCGTTCTCCTCTGGACTGAGTTGAGTCGATCTGTGAGAGGGCCCATGTGATGGGGTTGTCATTCTCCTCTGGACTAAGTTGAGACGATGTGTGCCCATGTGTTGGGTGTGCCCATGTGTTGGGTGTGCCCATGTGATGGGTGTGCGTCGAACTCTAGACGGAGTTGTGATGACGTGTGGTCTTTTGTCTACTCCTCTTGACTGAGTTGAGATGACTTGAGATAGTCTCCTACCTTGTACTCTTCTGGACTGAGTTGAGTCGGCTTGAGATGGTCTCTTGCCTTGTACTCCTATGGACTTAGTTGAGTCGGCTTGAGATGGTGCTCCAGATGGTACTCCTGTGGACTCAGTTGAGTGATCTGTTGAGTGTGACGTCCTTGTGGTTGAGCATAGGTGGACTTGTCCCTAGTGGATGAGCACTAGAGGATGAGAGAGATCCTTGCTATATTGTCTGAGAGTAAGATTTACTTGTAACCCTAATTGTGTTGTGAAGGGTACAAGTCGGCCCCACCATGTCAAAGATAATTAATATTGTGTAATGATTAATTATATTATTGAGTTAATGAGGTCGGCCCTATTGTGCCAATAGACACCTTTTGTTGTGTTAGTTCTTGTATAAATAAGAGTGAATCCCCATTGTGTATCACACTCACACACTTATCATCTCAGAATTTCAGCAAGCACTTGTACGGCTGAAGTGCGCACCTCTCTTGGGCGCTAATTTCTAGGTTTTGGTAAGCACCCTCTTGTGTGCTAAGGTCTATGGTGTGGGGGATCTTCTCTTAAGAATATAGCAAATGATTGTTTGGTGTTTCCCTAGATTGAGAAGGGTTTTCTAGGATACTTCTTGTGTTCTTGTGCATGGTTTTTCTTCTTGTGATCTTGGTTATTGCAACACTTGTGTATGGTATTGCTGCATTGTTTTGTTAATGTTTAAGCCATTATTATAGTTCTTTGCATTTCAATAGATAACAATAGCATAATACAAGATCACTGACAAATACACAATCACAAGAGACAACATTTATCCTGGGAAACCCTCTAGGGGAAGAAATCCCAACAAAACTTCCTTATTATAGATAGCCAATACAATGCCAAGAGATAACTCAAGCTAATACAGAAACTCCTCTCCTAAAGATGCGCCTCTTTCTCTCTCTCTTCTCCAACTGCAGCTCCGAAACTTGTCTCTCAATGAACAAGTGTGTGTCTAAGTGAGGCGCTAGCCTCCTTATTTATACTAATCTGGCACGTGTGAAGTGTCTCTTCACTAGCAGGGCCAACTTCTTAATCTGGGTGGTTATAACCACCTTTATTATATTCTGGGGCCGACTTCTTCTTTTTCCTTTTACAATTACATTATGACCAGTCCGCAAAAGGGGATTTTGTCCTTTTACAATAGTCGACATGATCAATCCACAATGGGGATTGATCCAATGAATAATATATCAAATAATAATAAGAATACACTTTGCAGTTACATTATTTCAACACTCCCCCTTAACAAGAAGGGTATTCTTCAACAGCATCAGGTGAGAGAGAGAGGACAACATCATCAACAACATCAAGTGGGTGAGAGGACAACATCATCAATATCATCTTGGAACACTGATTGGCGTATCTATAAATCATCGAAAGTTTTCTTCATCGGCAACATCGTCATTCTCAAAGGAATGCAATCATCATCTGCATCAATATGTATTAGTATAAAACTAATATATCATCATCATCACAACACGAGGCTGGCTCATCATAATACATGACTAGCTTTACGTCACAACTATCAAGCTAGAAGCTTAGTACTCGTCTTGCTTTACGTCACAGCAATCAAGCTGGAAGCAAGATACTAGACTGGCTTTACGTCACAACTTCTCAAGCTGGAAGCACAGTGCTAGTCTCATCTCAACTTCTTTCTTTACGTCACAACACTTAAGCTGGAAGCAAGATACTAGACTGGCTTTACATCACAGTTGTCAAACCGGAAGCACAATACTAGTCTCATCACATCGTCTTAGAGGCTTGGTCAACACATCAACAACCTATTCATCCATGCTAACGTACTGGAGCTTTATGGCTCCTCTCTGCACCATGTCACAGATGTACTGATATCGGATCTCTATGTGCTTCGACCTGTTATGGAATACATGATTCTCTTTCATCTTTATGCAGCTCTAGTTGTCACATAGGATCGTGGTTGCTTCCATCTCTAGGTCAAATAGACCGGTCAACAACTTTCGATGCCATATAGCTTCGCAGCTGGCAGTATATGCAGCAATGTATTCTGCTTCCGCTGTGCTGAGAGCAACGCTGGATTGCTTTCTACTCTTCCATGAGATCATGGCTGATCCCAAACTGAAACAACATCCTGAAGTGCTTTTCCTATCATAAACATTTCCTGCCCAATCTGCATCAGTATATCCACTCAATGTGAAGTCATGATCTCCATCATAGTCGAGACCACAATCTATTGTACCCTTAAGGTGCCTCATCACGTTGTTTTGCAGCCACTAGGTGAACATGTCTGGGTTCTACTAGAAACTGACTGAAGGTGTTCACGGCAAAACAAATGTCTGGTCTAGTGTTCGTCAGGTACATCAACGATCCAATAATCTGTCTGTACAGTGTGGCATCAATCAATTCTGACGAAGTGTCGACTAGCAGCTTCAACTTCGCTTCCATGGGTGTATTCATGGACTTGCATTCCAACATGTCGAATCTCTTTAGGATTTCGACTGCATACTTCCCTCGGTTAAGGAAGATCCTCTCTGGACTCTGCCATACCTCAAGACCAAAGAAATAATACATTAGGCCAAGGTATTTCATTTCAAATTCTGAGGCAAGTCTCTTCTTACATTCAGTGATGAGCTTTTCTTCTCCGTTTAAGAATAAGTCAGCCACATATAGCAGTAATATCGCCGGCTCATTGTTCATAACCTTGAAGTAGAGGTTAGAATCTTCTTTACTCTTGGTAAAGTCCAAGCTCGTCAGGAAACTGTCTATTTGGCCATACCAAGCTCTAGGAGCTTGCTTCAATCCGTACAATGCTTTCTTCAACTTGCAGACATGAGACTTCTTGTCTTCAACTTCAAATCCTTGAGGTTGCTCTATATACACTTCTTCTTCGATGACACCATTTAGGAAAGCTGTCTTTATGTCCATCTGGTGCAACTTCCACTTCGTCTTAGCTGCAAGGGCTATGATGGTTCTGATCGAAGTGTATTTGGCTACAGGAGTGAATGTCTCTTCACAGTCAATGCCTTCCTTTTGAGAAAAGCCCCGAGCGACGAATCTTACTTTATACTTCTCCATACATCCGTCAGCAACATGTTTTATTTTGAAGAGCCATTTGGAGGATACCACGTCTTTCCTCTTCGGTCTGGGAACTATTTCCCATACATCATTCTTTATTATGGATTGGTATTCCTTTGTCATGGCATCTGCCCATTCTTTCATCTGAATGGCTTCTTCAAAGCAGGTGTTGTTCCTGAGTCTGTACTAAGGCTTAAAGTACAGTTTCAAGGCATCCGAAAGTATGTAAAAGATGAATACGAAGATAAAGTCACCTTCGGTATGAGAAACTAGGGCAGATTTCTACGTTGTCGTCGTCTAGCTTCCAACTGCTCTTGAGCAGTTATATCACGCTCAATGGCTGCCCATGAACGCTCAAGTTCTTCCCCGGTGTTAGCAGTTTTTAGGATTGTATCGAAAAGATTTAAAGCAATATGTGTTTGATTAGATAGCCCGGGTTCAATATTAGGTTGCGTAGCTGCAGGTACAGTCATTGAGGAACAATAACCGTAGGAAATAATTTAAAGAGAGATTTCAGTGTTGTTTCAATTTGGTCGAAATAAAGAGAGATTTTTACGTTTTCTGAACGAAATAAAAATTGCAAAAGAAGACCCTTTCCCGTAACTGCATTATAATTTAATATAAAAGTGTGATGCGGAAGGAAAACATTTAGCTGCGTATAACATGAGGTTCCTGTCAAAAGAAAAGTCACCTATAAGCAGAAGAAGAAATTGGTGAGAAAATAACCGACGTAGCCAAGGGTAAACGTAGAATTCTGAAAATGTGAATTGGTCTTACACCCGCTGATAGCCGATGCAGAGGAAAAACAATAGACAGAGACAGAAAACCAGAATTCTTTTGTTATAGTAGTGGTCGTACTAAATTATAACAAAGCACATCAGTTATGAATGAGCGAAATGAAATGAAACATAAAGCACAAAGAAACAAACTTGATAATACAGTCTGGACGGAATTGAGAATCTTCAAATTGCTTGTATATTAACTTCTTCAATGTAAAACTCTATTTACAATCGATGCCAAAAAGGTCCAGCCCTTTTGATCTTCTTTTTGTGATCTATTTATACAAATTTGCCCTTTCCTACTCTATCTTCAAAAAGTGCCAGGTGCTTGCCTTTACGTGATTCAGTGCATATGATACATCTGTCCATAAACTGGATACAAGTTGTGAAGGTTCCGCTTGGCAGCGGTGAGGAGCGAAATCACTCCATCTCTTCTACTCTATTTTCAAAAGGTGCCAGGTGCTTGTCTTTGCGTGGATTCGGTGCATATGATACATTTGTCCACAAACTGGGATACAAGCTGTGAAGGCTCCGCTTGATAGATGGCCTCGGCGAAATAGCACTCTTGGGCCAACTGTGGAAGTTTATCACCTATTTGTGCATCAATGATGTCAAGAGCGCTGAGTTGTGCGCTCGGTTGAATCAAATATTTATCAACTTGAGCCATGTTTACCTTGTCCATCTTAGAGATATCCGCCGAATCTCTTTCATTCTTCTCCTTTAGATTGAGGGAGATCTGATCTACATTCATTTGCCTTAGCGTCTCTGAGTCACCTCCATTCTCCACTCCTAGCAGCTCGCCATCTATGGCATTAAAAGCTTCTTGTAATGAATTGGTTACTTTTTGAGCCTGTTCCTTGCTTAAGGTAATATTATGTTCCCAATCCTTTAACAGAATATTACCTCTTGTTTGATCAGCGATGGTGAGTCCTGGAGAATCTGTCGAAAACCTGTTGTTGGTAGCTATCACCGCCTCTTGAAAAACGACTCGAGCAACCTCTGCGTTCCTTTCTTTGACAGTCAGATTTTCTGAAATATGATGCATTAACACGCAATCTTCTCGGATCATCCCCACTTTGTCTAACAGACATTGTTGTACAGAAGAGATCTTGCCCCTGATATCAATCGCTTGGGATTTAAACCCCTCGACGTCGATCATTTTGCTTTCAGCAACCTCTACTTGAGCCTGTAGCTCTGATCATATTCCTTTGCTGACCAGCCTGCACCCGACCTTCTCGGATCATCGAATGTGCTTGCTCCAGCTTGACTTTGAGCGTTTCTATCTCATTTTTATCAGCCAATCTAGCCTGTTCCATCTCTATGTTGGCCTGGCCCTTGGCATTTTCTGTGGCTGTAGTCAACCTGGCCTCGAGGGTCCTGATGAGGCGATTCTTTCTTTTTAATCGGTGATTCATCTGCCCAACCGAGAATTGATTTGCCGAAGCGTAGGCGCCCAGTGTTCCAGCGATTTCAGTAGCAAGCTGGTCACTTTTCTTGCTCTTGCCATCTGTCAAGATTTTGTATTTTTTAACAGTGGACTCTCCCTCTTGATAAAATTCTCGCTTCACTACAACTTTTCTCTTTTTGTCAAAAAAGAACACATTAGGAGGGAGTTCCTCTGCCCTTATAGGCCTCAGTTCTTCACCAAATATCCATCACTCGCTAACATCTCCCTGTGCCGACTGCAAGGGTGTGACAGAGGAGATGGGTCTTCCTATTTGCTTTGTTGATTCTTTTGGAGTATTGACAGGGTTCTGTTCTTTTGGAGTATTTGGGGCTTCTTTTTCAGTCTCTGCTATCTGCTTTCTCGGTGCGTCTGGAATTTTTCCTTCAGCCTCCGAATTCTGTTTGCTTGGAGGGTCTGGAGTTTTTTCCTCAACCTCCGAACTCTCTTTGCTTGGTGGGTCTGGAGTCTTTCCCTCAGCCTCTGAAATCTGTTTGCTTGGAGGATTTGGAGTTTTTCCCTCAGCCTCTGAAATTTGTTTGCTTGGAGGATGTGGAGTCTTTTCTTTTGTTTCGGGATTACTCGTTTGCTCCTCTTCCGGTTGTTGTCCAGGGATAGATATTACCTCTGTAGAATCTTCAGCATTTTTATCTTTTGTCTCGGCAATGGCCAAACCTCCCAACACAGTGGGAAGACATCTTCGCCTATGCTCTTGGAATCTTAACACAGCTGCTGTGTCTTCAGGTGCTAGCGATTGGATCCGGGCTAACACCTCTTCATAAGATTTTGCTCCTCGGAAAATGTCGTCCGAGGGGGAATTCTCATGTTCAAATCTCTTAAGCCCAACATGAGCCAGATGATTGCTTACAACTTTCTGTGGATCTTGTTTTTTAATCTCAATGGAGGCCAACTTTAGGTCCTCCAGGGCAGCAGCCTCGGCTTTGGCATGCCCAAAATCTAATAAAGAATATGAATTCATTCAAATGGGAAAAGAAGGCCATACCTTCTTTGAATAGCCCTTGAGTTCCTTGCTTACGCCCCCGATTACTGTTTGCCATGCAACTTCACGACAAGCTAGTTTATCGGGAATGAACAAAGGTAGCGCATGAGGGGGAACAAAAGCTCCGAAAACTTTGATGTATGAGAACTCTGCTTCTACATACCAATCTGCGATGCCACTCAGACCTGTTGAAACGCTATCCGATATGCGAGGTGGCGGGTGACCAAAAATATTGATGTGCAGGGGCACCATCACCCAATTGAAAATCTCATATGGGAACTTTCCAGCTTTATTTTCCCATAATTTATCATGGTATTCGTGCACTGGTTTTTTTTGGGTTGGATTCTAAGCCCAATTCAACAAGGGGAAAGGCGTCATGGAACATATTGCATCCATGATATATGCCGACATGTAAAACGCTGAGGGTTTCCCACCTGCCTTTTTCTCTCGATACTCTATGACCCTGTTGGCCAAGCTATCTGAGAGCATCTTTGCCCAATTGAAAGAGCAACCTTCAACGTCCCGAAATATGAGAGGCACCCAAGAGACATAGAAATGCGAGGTGTCTTCTCGCCCGAACAGACGACATGTCATCATGGCCACATACTTGTACTGTGGCTTCAAAGAAGAAATAGAATAGATGCCCTGATCATTAGCCCTGAACTTCGCGGCCCGCGAAACCCAGTCTTTGATCAAACCCAGCATGGTTTTGTTGTATTGAACGCACTCTTTTTCTTTGAATTCTTCCAAGAAATCCGCACAGTATGTATATTCAGATGTGGAAGGCAGCTTATACATGCTTTGTAAATGCTCGGGCCAGAAAGTTCCGATAGTCTCTCGCTGACTATTCATAATTGTTCTGGTAGGCAGGTCTACGTGATCCAAAGCCCAGCGGATCATGTCATAGTAAGGAAACAACCGGGGCCTGGTTGCTATTCTGTGCATCCCTGACTGGACAACTATCTTATACTTGGTGTGTAAATCGTCTCTTTCGTTGTCATCAGAATCATTTGAGTAATCAACTAATTTTGCCTGCAGAACATTGGACACATGTGACCAGTCGGGAATTGATTTGATACTTCGGGGTGAAGTATCGGAGACATTGTATGAGCCCTGGCTTGTAATTTCGACATTTGCCTTCATCGCTTTCCGCGGAGCCATGACTGCTGCTTGCTTTTTCGCTCTTCTGCGATAAACCTGCGTATACATGCAGAAGTTAATTCACTTCGAAAATGACGAGCTTTGCTTGCTTATGAAAAAAGTCTTCATTATAACAAAATGAGACTCCCGTATATATTTGAAACTTCTGTAATCTCCGTAATAAGTCTGTCTAATCGCAATTAACAACAAATTGATTGCGTAAAAATCCGATCTTCTTTATTCGTAGATTTACCCTAATTATCTATTAATGTCATCAATGTTTGGCGGTTTGCCAGTCAGTCGGAGTATGAAAAGCAAAAAGTTACCTCGGGAAATGTGCAAGCCTTGATGCGCGGGACCTGTCTCGTTATATTTTAAAATATTCAAAATATAGCAACGTTAAAAAATCTTCTCGCTTTTCGCTGCATCGGGGATTTCCTTTTAACATTTTAAGTTTTCAACTCGCGAGACTGCGAGTACCGATTTTGATTTAAAAGATAATCGTGATTTAAGGCATGATATATTTCCTAATCATTTTACTCGCGGTATCGCGACTCGGAACTTCGAAGATAAAATTTTGGGAGATTAGTATGCCGAGTTACGAAACTGCGAGAAATCGACAATTAAGACTTAATTAAGATTAAGAAAACTTGGATTAGGTGACTAATTAATCATACCATAATCACATCGTAGTTTCATGAGTCGGAGTTTTAGACATCATGATTTTCGAAAAGATAGCGCCGAGTGGCGAAGCGCCGAGAACCATTTTAACCATAGTTAGCTTTTTGCCTTTAATCTCTGACCAGGGTTAACTCACAAGTACCTCGCGTTCTCGGTTCTCGGGACTGTGAAAAAGAAAAAATGGGTTTGATGAGCGTCGAGGCGCTAAACCCCGACAATGTCAAATCAAAAGTTAAAAGATTTTACCCTAGTTAATGCTTCGGGCGGAAAATAAAAACGACTTCGCCGTTTCGTGACTCGAGACGTATGAACTCAAGGATTAAAGTATCCGACTTGCGAGATCCCGAAATAAAGCCAAAAAGGTCGAACGTTTAGTACAAAAGCGGACTTGTTTTAAGGGGAGAAAAAACATCGCTGCTTCTTTCGACAAGGTTGTAGGAAATTTTTGCAAAGTTCCGGGGGAAAAAATCAAAAGGCCATCTTTAGATTTCAAGTGTCAAAGACTGAAAAATGTGAAGGGTTATAATAAATTAAGGGTGGCTCCAACAGCAGGTAGGCTCCTTCTCTAGCAGGTCACACATCAAAGCCGTATAACTGGAGAATGGCTTTGGTCTTTTCACTTGTCTCGTGGTTCTTTGGGGAACACCATACTTCTCTCCATCTTGAATGAGCTCTCTAGCCCAAGCTGGCTTTCTTTTATGGAGGATCGTCATCTGAGGTGGTTCTTGAAATTTTACCATGTCATGGTCTTTTGGAATTTCCTCATTAGGGGAAACTACTTCTTCCCTCACTGGTTCTACAGTTTTGGGAACCTCCCTCACTGATTCTACAGTTTCGGGGATTACGAGTTCGTCTTCACGTACTTCTTCAAGCTGGCATCTTCTCGATTTCTTGAGTGCTGGATCCTCATCAAAGGTCACATCCCTGTTGATCTCAATGTGGCTGTGACCTGGTATGTAAATTCTGAAGGTCTTGGATACCTCACAGTATCCCACAAATATTCCCTTCCTTCCTGAAGGTTCCAACTTGTTTCTTTTGGAATATGTATAAAAATTGGGCAGCCAAATATTTTGAGATGGCTTACCTCTGGCTTCTTTCCGGTGAACATCTCTTCAGGGGTCTTGAACCCAAGTGCACTATGGGATAATCGGTTTTACACATAAACGACTGTCATTGCTGCTTCTGCCCATAAGCACATTGAGAGATCTTGATCATGGATCATAGTCTTCACAACTTCCATTATCATTCTGTTCTTTCGTTCAACTACACCGTTTTGTTGAGGATTATAGAGAGTTGTGAGTTCCCTCTTGATCCCAACATCTTTGCAGAAGCTCACGAACTCTTTTGAGGTATATTCTCCATTATCTGACTTGAGTATCTTGATCTTTCTTTTGGAAAGGTTCTCTATCAAGGCTTTGAATTCCTCTAACTTGCTGAACACTTCATCTTTAGATTTCAAAAAATACAGCCAGGTCTTACGGGAATAATCATCAATAAATGATACATAGTATACATACCCACTAATGGAGGACGATGGCATTGGGCCACATACATCTGAATGAATGAGCTCTATGACTCCTTCTGCTTTGTTGTCTCTCTTCGAAAAAGGGTTCTTGATGTTCTTCCCTTGCGCATATCCATTGCACATGCCTTCATGGTCAATTTTGAATTCTGGTAGACCTGTGACAGCTTTGCATATGTATGGTAGCGCCTTGTAATTGATGTGAGCTAATCTTCTATGCCAAAGTTCACATGAGTTTTCAATGGCGTGGGTCATGGCAGCCTCTGAGTGACCCCTTATAGCTTATACAAGCCATTTTCTTCTCTTCCAATGATGATTGCTTCATTCAGGGTTTCTCCTTTAGCCCACATGAGGACTTCTCCATCTATAAAGGCAACTCTGAAGCCTTTCTTTTCTAAAGCAGAAATGGAGAGTAGGTTCTTTGTCAAACATGGTACAAAGAGTACGTCCTTCATCTTTATTGAGTTCCCTAAATTTAGCTTGTATCTTG
>JASDQU010684745.1:61808-73097 GCA_032191745.1 Picea mariana | reverse complement strand
GAGATTAAGACATAGTCTTTGATCTGCTCTTTTATCATCTTTGCAGGTGGCTCTTCATCTTCAACTGGATGGGCATGGTGCCTCTTATGTTTCCTCTTGTATTCTTCTCGTTTGGCTGGACATAATTTCGCAATGTGTCCCATCTTGTCACAATGATAGCATTGTACAGATGAGTAATCTCTTTCTCTTCGTTTTCCTCTCTTCTGAGATCTCCTTGGATGAGATTCTTTATTATTGAATTTGTTTGGCGTTTGAGGCTCTTTATGAGTCTCCTTTTGGAAGTAGGGTTTCTTCCTTCCTCTTTTGGTGTGAGTAGCTAGGGCTTGATCATCATCTCTTGCTAGTAGCGCTTCACGGTTAGCTACTCTTGTTTCTTCTTGAATGCATTCTTTCCATAGACGGTCAAACTTCAGTTTCTCCGTTCTGGCACAAATCGTTTGGATGAATGCATCCCAAGGTCTTGTGAGACCATTAAGAGCTGTCATTATGAGCTCGTCTTCATCTATGGTGTCTCCAATTGCTTCTAACTGTTCTTTAAATTCTGAGATTCTGGAGAAATATTCTTGGATTGTTTCTCCTTTCTGCATCCTCGTATTCTTCAGTTGAGTTCTTAGATTCATCTTCCAGTTTATGTTCTTTCCTTCGTACAGTCTGCTTAGGGCATCAAACATTTATTTCAGAGTCTTTTTGATGACACATAAGGAATTAGGGGGTCTTTGATAGAATCTGCAATGATTCTTTTGGCCCTGATCGTTTCCTTTAGATGCTTGGCTTTTTCTGCAGCATCGTCGGGTTCCGGTACTTCTTCTTTGACGAATCTTGTTAGGTCATTCTCTTCAAGGATCAAGTCGATCCTATACTTCCAGGCACGAAAGTTTTCCACGCCTTCCAGTTTGTCAACAAGCTTCGTGCTTGCAGACATCGTTTACCTGGAGCTAGGAAAATGACCAAAAAATGAAAATGCTCAAAATCAAATTCTAAACTCACCAAGTGACGCGCTTGGTTGAGGCGAGTAGCTTGGTTTGCTTGGATCTGAGAAAATCCAACTTTTACCCCTCCAAACTTGATCTGTGGATTTCTGGACTGGTGCTTCTGTTTTTCTTGTACCTCTGGTACTTCTGGTACTTTTGGTTCTCTGGTTTTCTGGTACTTTGTGAAACTAGGCCTTCACTTTCCGGGAGATCTAGCCACTGAAAAGGTGCACTGACAGTGCCAAAGTAATCCTTGGGGGAGGGCACACTTTTCTAGATGGTTTTAGGGCTGAAAAGCTTCACCATCAAAAAGACCTAATTTGCATGTGCGACAATAGTGACGTTTTTCACTCTTGTGAAAGATGCTTTCTTCATCTTGGCTCTGATACCATGTTAATATTTAAGCCATTATTATAGTTCTTTGCATTTCAATAGATAACAATAGCATAATACAAGATCACTGAGAAATACACAATCACAAGAGACACATCATTTATCCTGGGAAACCGTCTAAGGGAAGAAAGCCCAGCAAAATTTCCTTATTATAGATAGCCAATACAATGCCAAGAGATAACTCAAGCTGATACATAAAGTCCTCTCCTAAAGATGCGCCTCTCTCTCTCTCTCTCTCTCTCTCTCTCTCTTCTCCAACTGCAACTCCGAAACATGTCTCTTAATGAACAAGTGAGTGTGTGTCTAAGTGAGACGCTAGCCTCCTTATTTATACTAATCTGGCACGTGTGAAGTGTCTCTTCACTGGCAGGGCCGACTTCTTAATCTGGGTGGTTATAACCACCTTTATTATAGTCTGGGGCTTCTTTGATATATTCTGGGGCCGACTTCTTCTTTTGCCTTTTACAATTACATTATGACCAATCYGCAAAAGGGGATTTGGTCCTTTTACAATAGCCGACATGATCAATCCACAATGGGGATTGATCCAATGAATAATATATCAAATAATAATAAGAATACACTTTGCAGTTACATTATTTCAACATGTTTATGGTTCAAGTACATGCTAAATGAAATAAACTACATGTGCATGAGCTAAGCAATTAAAATTCAACATGGTATCCAAGCAAAGTTCCTGAAGAGACCATTCCACAAGCCATTGAAGAAGCCAACCGTCAGCTCCTTGCTGCAACTTCAAAAACGACTCCCCTTCTTTTACTAGTTTTTGCACTTTACATCGAGATGTGGAGGTCAATTTTTGCATAGGGGTGTACGACCTCCTTCAATGCACCTCCAGAGACTCAGATTGCAAATCGAAGAATTTTTTGATTTTTGGCCCTAGGGTTTCTAGGGTTTCCGCAATTTTCTGCAGAATTTCATTTGTAGGGTTTTTGCAGGTCATTAAAGGATTTTTGCAGCCCACCAGTGTTCTTTTGACTTTCAAGGCTTATTGTTGGTAGTCATAAGTCCTACGAAACCTAAGGTTGCTAGCCTAGCCTAGCCGTTAGGTTTCCTAGCCTAGTCGTCAGTGTTTGTGGAAGAATCTGCAAACCATGAGAAACAAAAATTTGGTGGAAGATAGGCTTGATGGATCAAGCAACTTCAGTTCCTGGAAATCAAGACTACAGATTACCCTGGAAGAGGATGACATATTAAGTTTGATAGAAAAGACTTTACCAAAAACAACTATCGATGAAGAGAAGGATGATTGGAAGGCAGATGACATCAAAGCAAGGGAGATAATCATCTATTCAGTAAGAGATCATCTACTACCTCGTATTGCTACATTAAAGACAACTTATGAGATGTATAATGCATTGAAGAATATGTTTGAGAGCAACAACACAATCAAAGCTCTTACATTGAAGCCCCAGCTTCAAAATATCAAGATGACGAAAGCTGATACCATTGCCACTTTCTTCATGAAGATCTTAGAGATCAGAGAGAAGCTAGGTGTCGTTGGATAAACCATATCAGACAGAGAACTTGTCTTGACTACTCTCAATGTTCTTCCAAGACATTGGGAACCATTTCTTCAAAGTATCAGTGGTAGAGAAGATCTACCTGGATTTGTTCGTCTATGGACAGACTGCACCTAGGAGGAAACCAGACTCATAGCCAGAGGAGTGCAAGACTCCCATCATGATGACAATCATGCTCTTTCTTTTCATACAAAGAAAGGAAGAAGTAATAAAAGAAGTTTCAACAAAGCATTCAAAGACAAGAAAACTTCATCAACTTCAGGTCATGAGCACAGAAAAGACAATTCAAAGATTCATTGTTTCAGATGTGACAAGTATGGACACATTGCGAGAAATTGTCCTACTAGGAAGAAAGGAAGACAACTTGCATCCACTGCTGATGTTGATCCAGAACCACATCAGAGAGATGGAGACATAAAAGATGAAGCATTCTTCTTCATATCAACACTCTCAGGTACGGTTCCTACTGATAGTGATATTTGGTTAATTGATAGTGGTGCTTCCAGACACATGATTGGATATAGAGATCATCTGACATACCTTGTTGAGAAAGAGTCTAGTCTGCATGTTGTAGTTGGAGACAATGCCAGATATACTGTGAAAGGAGTTGGAACTTCTACATTCCAACTAGATTCTGACATACCACTTCAATTGAGTGCAGTACTATATGTACTTGGGATGAAAAGGAACCTTGCCTCTGTTTCTGCCTTAGAGGATAAAGGCTACAAGGTTACCTTCTTTGAAGGAAAAGTTCTTGCATGGCACAAGAAATCACATATGAATTATGCCCAAGTGATTGGTGTTCGAGAAAACAACTTGTACAGGTTGACTGTCCGACCAGTCCAGGCCCTGTTACATAATACTATCAGGTTGAGCGAGCTATGGAATAGGAGACTTACTCATATACATTATAGATCCCTTCCCGYTCTGTGGAAGATGGTAACATGCCTTCTAGACATACATATTCAACAAGATGGCCTTTGCAGAGGTTGTGCCCTTGGCAAGATTGTCAAGGGTTCCTTCTTGAGCAGTGACAACAGATCCAAGGGGATCTTGGACTTGATACATTCATATGTTTGTGGACCCATGATTGTTGCTTTCTTGAACGTATATTTGTACTATGTGCTCTTCATCTATGATCACTCTCGAAAGACGTGGATTTATTTCTTGAAGACCAAGGATGGAGTCCTTGCGAGATTTCAAGAGTTTAATGCTCAGGTTGAGTGTAGATTTTCTGAGGTCCTATGAGACTGCCACCTAAGGTCTATCCTTGACCTTAGTATGGCTCTAAGTTTCAACTGTATGACTGTCTTCTTTTGTTGTTTTAGGACAGAAAACAATCATCCCACTTTCTGCTCAATGTTTTGAAGGTTAAGTGCTCTTTTAATGTGCCCTTGCAAGTGTTTTCTTATCTCAATGTTAGCACATGCAATATAACTTAAAACACATAACACTACCTCTAGATCTTTAACTTTAAAATGCTGATCTACACTTCTAAGCATGCATAAATTTGACACAGGTATTTTTGGTCAACATGACCCTGGATAAAATGCCCACGGGGAAACCAGTTTGGGATATATGTCTATATAATGATGATCAAAGCAAGAGATACAACAAGTAATACAATACAATGGAACTTGTATACATAACAAACTCCTCACAAGCCTTGCCACAAGATCCAGAAAGAGATGTGCCCAAACTCAGTTGCGCCCTCTCCCTTTGTTGCTCTCTACACTAAAGTGAAGCGCTCTAGCTCCTCTTTGACCCAATGAAGAAATCCCTCCACAGGAATTTGCTCTCCTGTGCTGCCTCTCCACTGAAACTGTCAGAATTGACTTCCTCCAAGCGATGCTCCTATCAGGTAGCTGTCAACCCACTCCACAGGTGTGCCCTCCTCCTAGCAGATAAGATCACCATCAAATAACAGAGCCATAAACTGTATGCCTCTCTCCACAAAAGCATGCGCCCTAGCTCTCCTCTCCCTATGCAACAAACCTCATCTCAAGGCTCCAAGTCCTCCTCTCTTGGTGAGCAAATGAAGGAAATATATTTGCCCTCCTCCTAGTAGATGCACCCCTCCTCCATATAGCATGCTCCCTCCAAGAATTAGAAGCTAAGACTCCATGGATATGCTCTCCATGCAAGCTCAAAGTAACAAGAGCTTCCTCCTCAAACTCTCAAGGGTTTCTCTCAAACCCTCATCAAGTGCGCCCTCTCCCTCCTTGAGAAATGCGCCCTCTCCTCTTCTCCAAAACTCACAAGTGAAGAATGAATTTCAATAATACACTTTACCCTCTTTTAGCCTCCTTTGGCCAAGCCCTAAAAGATCAATGGCCTAGATTAGATCTAGCCAAGTCTAATCACTAGTTGAGATCTCATCCAAAAATCTCACTAAGGAAACCGACTTTCCTTAGTTGTTTTATGTCTATTAATTCACCCACATTGTGAAATAATTGTCACTTTAATGCTTAAGTGACATATTTCACTTTTGACTTTAATCTCTTAAGTCAAAGTGACATTAGAATCATAAAGTAAAGTACAAGGGTAATAGTCTTCCCCCTTTGTGCTTAGAGACTCATAAGCACATGGGGACCACTTTCCAAGGTACCCAAATCCCAACACTCCTTGTTACCGAGGAAAGTGCTCGTCACCATCAATTTGGTCCCTGTAGAGGACATGGTTGCCTCCTGGCATATACTCGGTGAGTATGGTTGTACCCTGATAACTAAAAGTGGACTCTGTAACAGATCTACTCAATCTGCATGATCTATAAATGGCACTGACTCTCCATCTATCCAAGATCACCTAGATCTCGACATCACACCGAAGATCTCCACCTTGGTCTCCCACCAAGGATTTCCTCCTACTCTTGGCTANGAGGACATGGTTGCCTCCTGGCATATACTCGGTGAGTATGGCTGTACCCTGATAACTAAAAGTGGACTCTGTAACAGATCTACTCAATCTGCATGATCTATAAATGGCACTGACTCTCCATCTATCCAAGATCACCTAGATCTCGGCATCACACCGAAGATCTCCACCTTGGTCTCCCACCAAGGATTTCCTCCTACTCTTGGCTTCTCACCAAGAGTCTCCCCCTCTTGGTATCTCACCAAGAGTCATGAACTTGGCATCTCGCCAAGTCACTTCCACCTGAAGTGGATCCAGAACCTGATCTGCTCGTCTCAGAAGCTATGTGAGGCTCAAGCCTCCGTGGTGCCCTGTTGCTCCTTCTCATCGACCTCTGATGCACTGAAGTTATAGCACCAACTCTCTGTCTGCTCTACTGCTCTGAAACTATAGCTATACTGGGTGGACCAGTCACCCACTCTGAAGATGTCCAGGGAAACTGAGTATCATCTCCCTCTGAATCACTGCTATGAGTTAGTCGGTCCTCCTCAACTCTGTCTCCCCATCTAGTGCTGGATGGTGTAATAGCAGATAAGGTAGTCACGAATGCACACTCTCTAGCAAACTGATCACTAAACTCTATCTCCTCTGCTGTCGCTGCTGACACATCCTGCTGCTTCTTCTTCTTCTTGGGACATTGTCCTGCATAGTGACCCATCTCTCCACAAGCAAAGCATCTCACTGTGCTCATGTCTCTCTTCTGCCCACTGCTGCTGCTGCTCTCTCCTCCCTGTGGTCGGGCCCCAAACTTGGGACCCTGCCGACCTCCACGACCGGTCTTCTTCTTGCCTTTTGTCCAAAGAGAAGGTCCTCAACACCTAGAACTGATTGTTGCTGCGGTTGCTGTTCAGAAGCCTCGGCTGCAAGCCTAATCTCCTCTTGGACGAAGTCATCCCACATCCTATCCCATGTAGGCATAACCTCTCTGGCAACAATGTCGTGTACAAATGGACCCCACGGTTTGGTGAAGCTATTCATAGCTTGCCTCACCAAAGAGTTAGGGTTCACAACCTCTCCGACGGCTGTCAACTCGTCTCTGATCTGAGTGTATCTACCAAGGAATGAAGTAACCGACTCATCCTCGAGCATGTGAATGCCCCTGAGTCGGTCATGAAGAACCATCTTTTGGTTTTCATTAGAGCTCGTACAATTTGCACAGATATGCCCACATCTTGTATGCGCAAGTCTTCCCAGTCAAGTGGGGAATAATGTGATCTCTCACAGCATCACAAATGATCATTTTTGCCTTGTTGTTCCTCCTCTTGAACTCTGCCACCAAGACGGGAGCAGTGACAGGAATGGGAGGAACAACTGCCTCGACTATGTCCCATAGCTCGAGGTCCTCTAAGACAAAGACCATCCTCGCCTTCCAAGTTGACCAATTGCTAGCCCTGGCTAGCCTGTCCTCCACACGCATCTGAGATACTGACATGTCTGCCAATTGCGCTCACTCGGATGCTCCAAATGCAAGGAACGCTGCCTCACTCCTGTCAACACATGTGTGAAAAGAGGCAAGCGAAACCACGACCTCACTCCTAATCAGTAGGTGTGAAAAGAGGTCGTACACTACAGCCTCACTCTTGTCCATGTAGGTGTGAAAAGAGGCTGTCCACAAGTGTCAAAAATAAGCCCAATAAATGTGCCCACAACTGTCCACAAATACTATCAACTAGCTGTCCAAAAAGCAATGAATGAGAGGTACCTTCAGATCTGAAGTTTACCCACTGTTTTGGACTGAAAACTTGCTGTCCAAAACAACCAACAAATCTGATATAAAACTTTTCCAAACTGCCCACAAAAGTGCTCCAAAATCAGCAAGTCTAAGCCATCTTTGGCTCTGATACCATGTAGATTTTTCGAGGTCCTATGAGGCTGCCACCTAAGGTCTATCCTTGACCTTAGTATGGCTCTAAGTTTCAACTATATGGCTATCTTCCTTTGCTATTTTAGGACAACAAACAGTCATCCCACTTTCTGCTCAATGTTTTGAAGGTTAAGTGCTCTTATAAGGTGCCCTTGCAAGTGTTTTCTTATCTCAATGCTAGCACATGCAATATAACTTAAAACACATAACACTACCTCTAGATCTTTAACTTTAAAATGCTGATCTACACTTCTAAGCATGCATAAATTTGACACAGGTATTTTTGGTCAACATGACCTTGGATAAAACCCCCCCGGGGAAAACTAGTTTGGGATATATGTCTATATGATGATGATCAAAACAAGAGATACAACAAGTAATGCAATACAATGGAACCTGTATACATAGCACGCTCCTCACAAGCCTTGCCACAAGATCCAAAAAGAGATGTGCCCAAACTCAATTGCGCCCTTTCCCTTTGTTTCTCTTTGCACTGAAGTGAAGCGCTCTAGCTCCTCTTTGACCCAATGAATAAATCCCTCCACAGGAATGTGCTCTCTTGTGCTGCCTCTCCACTGAAACTATCAGAATTGACTTCCTCCAAGCGATGCTCCTACCAGGTAGCTGTCAACCCACTCCACAGGTGTGCCCTCCTCCTAGCAGATAAGATCACCATCAAATAACAGAGCCATAAACTGTATGCCTCTCTCCACAGAAGCATGCGCCCTAGCTCTCCTCTCCCTATGCAACAGACGTCATCTCAAGGGTTCAAGTGCTCCTTTCCTGGTGAGCAAATGAAGGAAATAAATGCACCCTCCTCCTAGTAGATGCGCCCCTCCTCCATATAGCATGCTCCCTCCAAGAATTAGAAGCTAAGACTCCATGGATATGCTCTCCATGCAAGCTCAAAGTAACAAGAGCTTCCTCCTCAAGCTCTCAAGTGTTTCTCTCAAACCCTCATCAAGTGCACCCTCTCCCTCCTTGAGAAATGTGCCCTCTCCTCTTCTCCAAAACTCACAAGTGAAGAATGAATCTCAATAATACACTTTACCCTCCTTTAGCCTCCTTTGGCCAAGCCCTAAAAGATCAATGGCCTAGATTAGATCTAGCCAAGTCTAATCAATGGGTGACATCTCATCCAAAAATCTCACTAAGGAAACCCACTTTCCTTAGTTGCTTTAAGTCTATTAATTCACCCACATTGTGAATTAATTGTCACTTTAATACTTAAGTGACATATTTCACTTTTGACTTAAATCTCCTAAGTCAAAGTGAAATTAGAATCATAAAGTGAAGTACAAGGGTAATAGTCTTCCCCCTTTGTGCTTAGAGACTCATAAGCACATGGGGACCACTTTCCAAGGTACCCAAATCCCAACATTGAGAACCTGACCGGGATGAGGATCAAGGTGCTGAGATCTGATAATGGAGGAGAGTACACCTCCAGGGATTTCAGTGATTTCTGTATTGAGGCAAGAATCAAGAGGGAGTACACTGTTCCTTATAACCCTCGGTAGAATGGGGTTGCAGAGAGGAAGAACATAACCATCATTGAGGCAACCATAGCGATGATACATGATCAAAATCTACCTATGATTTTGTGGGCAGAATCATCCATGACAACTGTATATGTTCAAAACAAGAGTACTCATCAGATTTTGAAGAACATGACTCTCGAAGAAGCCTTCACTGGAGTGAACCCTGAGGTTGGACACTTTAGGATATTTGGGTGTCCAATATGCATCATGTACCCAAGGACAAGAGGACCAAGCTAGACCCTTTAGGCAGAAAGGGTACATTTGTGGGGTATAGTGAATCTTCGAAGGTTTACCGGATCTACATCCCTGGTCATAGACAGATTGAGGTGAGCAGAGATGTCACCTTTGAGGAAGAGATAGCCTTTCGACGATCTAGAGAATCTCAGATGAAGATTGACAGCGAGATAGTACCATCTCCCCCTTCAACAGTTCAGTGGGAGACAATCATTGATCCAGTTGATCCCGCAGCTCCAGTTGATGTTCCCAGAGACATTACAGTAGGCCATAAAAGGCCTGCCTGGGCTCAATAGATTCTGCAGGAGGCAGAGGGACATGCAACTCCTCGAGCTACATTCCGAGAGAGAAAGAGACCAGAGAGATTTTCGAGCCATGTTTCAGCTATGAGCCACATCATTGATACTGAGCCTTCTTGTCATGGAGAAGCAACAGGTCAACAGGTATGGCAAGATGCCATGACAGAAGAGTATCGCTCCATCATGAAGAATGATGTGTGGGATATTGTTCCTGCTATCGCACAGTTTGTAGCTAGGATAAAAGGCTATAAAGTAGAGGGCCAAACTGGCGTAACAGGAACCTATCCCACCCAATGTCACCACGATGGGAAGGTTCTTTCTCTTTAGGGAGGTGAGGCCCAGGGGAGANGTCCCCGGTGACCTGGGGTTTTGAAGAGGCTAAAGGATAATCAGATAATGATAGGTTTCCCCCTTCATAGATCACCACCAGAAAAGATAGTCCGTCTTGTAGCCAACAAAGATAACCAAGTAGAATCCCTGCCCGAGAACAAAGCAACAATAAACTAATATATGCAGGCTCTGGTTAGTACTTCATATATATCAAAGACTATTTGATATTCAATGAAAGCAATTTGAAAGTAAATGTTGATGAAGTCAATGTTTACAAAATAGCAATAAAATAATGTCACTTCACCAATAGATACTAGAACGATATAGCATTCAATGTAATAAACCCACACTTTACTCAATTTATGCCTAAAACCACATTCAATTGCTCAGAAGGTGAAACGTTGCTGCAATAAAGATGAAATATCCAACAATGACGTCAACAACTTAGGGTTAGTAGGGTTAGCTAGAGTTAGGGTTAGTGTAGTTAGGGTTTCAATTCAAAAGCTTTGAGAGAGTTTAGATCAATTTCTACTCAACGTTTGAGGTCTTAGATCAGTGCCTTAGGGTTTAATGGAGTCATAAATGAAGGACGCAAGAGTTGAAGGGGATGAGACTTAAAGGACTAGAGGGATAAGTTTTGAAGTGCTGCTAAAGCAGGGCCTCAAAATCATAACCCTAGGGGAGAGAGGCTCACTCCGGTGTTGCTAAAGCAAGGCCTCATGCTCTCTCCTCCTTCCCGGCAAACAACTAGCTCAAAAGAAATACAAAATCAAGACAAGAGGGCTTAAAGAGGGAGAGTGTTGCTAAGGCAATGCTCTTTCATCAAACCCTAAAAGAAAACAGCCCTAGGTGTAGATGACCTAGGCCTGGGACGTCCTCTTCCTCTTGAAGTCCAAATGGTACGGCTAGCTAAAGGGAGGAAGAAAAATGAGTGTAGCTATGGCTAGGCTCTCTTCTTCTTCTTCAATGGCTAAAAGATTTTCTATCAGAGAACATGAGACAAGGACTTACTTGTGTACTTGTCACCGAGGGTTTTGATTCAACAAATTATAAATACATGCAAGAAAATAAGACTACAACCATTCATTTAAGAAGTTTTACAGAAAAATACTTACAATTCATCAAAAATAACCATGCAAACCCTAGTTGTAATACCTTCCTTCAAGAAAAACACCATAGAATGCCAAAAATCTCTTCCTTCAA
>JASDQU010684745.1:7661-22569 GCA_032191745.1 Picea mariana | reverse complement strand
ATGACATCCAAAAAAGTCATGATCGAGTTCAAAAAGCCTTGTACGACAGTCAGCAAAACCAAAAGGCCAAGCATGACCAACACCGTGCAAATCATCAATTTGACAAAGTTTAGATTAACCTTCAAAAGGAGCACTTTTAAAGGAAAAAATCAAAAGATCACACCACTCAGGTTTGGCCCTTACACTATCATCAAACAAATTGGAGAGAACGCTTTCAAGTTTGACTTATCCACCTGTCTAGATATATCCATCTTCAATGTGGATCCCCATAACCTCTATGAGACATCGATGTTGAATGATGATGAAGAAAAATCAGTTACATTTCGTCCTAAAGAGTTGGTTGTTCATGTCGATGCCCAACTAGAAACGACCATAGTTCTACCAATGCAAAGAGCGAACAACCAAACAAGACACCCAACAATTATTGGGGAACAGCAAATCCTAAGTGAGTAGGCTTGATCCTTAACAGAGCTAGAGATTGACTAAGTTCATTATTGAGTCACGTTAAAGGGAGTTCAACCTAGAAGATGTCTAGGTATGAGCATGCAATGTGGTCATTGTTATCACAAGATTTAGCACTTGTGCAAAGCGCTTACAAGGTACCAAACTTGTGTAACAATTGGAAGTAGTTGTCAATGTCACCTAAACAAGTACTTCCCTCGTTTTAGTGATGGATGAAGATCCTACATAAGGGAGGCTTCCTTTGTGACCTCAAAGGATCCTATAACAAGCCAAAGGCAAGTCTACGACACGCTATCTTGGTCACTTGAGGATATAGACTAGGTTTAGAGAAATGGGGTAGGTTAAGAAGAGTTTAGATAAGGCAATTGGTTGTACGTGTATATAAGCCCCACGACACTAGCTATCAATGAAATAGGGTTGTTGTAATTAATCTTGCAATAACTAACAGTTTATATCTGCAAAGTCTATTTGTAACAGCAGCGAGAAATCAGCCCTCAAAAATTGCCAATAAAATCTTAAAATACAACCCTTAATGAGTGGAATAAGGTCCAAGTGTTCAACAATGAATTTGGCCTTCTTAAACCACAATATTAAGTAAGTTAACAGCAATTTAAACCATCACTAATGGTTAACCTTTACAACAGCAGCAAGTTATTGAATGAATTTGCAAGCCATTTAGCAATATTGAACAAAAGGAAGTGATTGGGTATCCACCCAAGAAGTTACTTTTTTGAAAGCGATTGAGTTTATTCAAGTTTACACACACTTATAGCAAGAAGACTAGTGTCGTTTCCTTTTCTTTAAGCAATGGAGTCAAGCCACACTTTGAATTTGGACTTAGATAGCCAAGAAGAGTGAGAATTGGGAACCCTGAGACTATAGACTCATAGGGTTAGGACCAATCTCCAAAAGAACAATCGCTAGGGTCTAAAGACTTATAAACCTTAGGTGTCATTTTTCTTTCTTCTAGGATATCTAACTCAAGATCCAAATGACCTAGGATCAAACCCTAAGGTCTAAAGACTTATAAACCCTAGGTCTTGAAACCAGCTAAAGACTTTAACCTAGGGGGATAGACTTACAATCCATAGAGTAGGTCTTTAAATGCTTCAACAAACTTAGATGAATGAAATAGGGAGGGGGATAAAGACTTATAATCCCTCCTAGAGTTTCAACAAGAACAAGGTAATAGGCAACAAAATAAAACATCGCATTCAGCACAATATACCATAAACATTTAAACTTGACAAAGAAGACATACTCAACCAAGTCGAAATGCATGAGGAATCCCTAGCTCAAGATCATCCACCAACAATAAGACAAAGCATCCACAAAGATCTTCACTCCAAAGGTCCACACTAGTTATCCATAGCGAAAAAGAGAAGAGAGAGCAAATAATAGTGTTGAATCACAAGTGTGAGTTGTGTTTTGATACAAATGAGCAC
Source organism: Picea mariana (assembly GCA_032191745.1). Taxonomy (NCBI): domain Eukaryota; kingdom Viridiplantae; phylum Streptophyta; class Pinopsida; order Pinales; family Pinaceae; genus Picea; species Picea mariana. Next base: position 20,662 of record JASDQU010684745.1, on the reverse strand, counting down.
TAGCCTTTTTATATGAGGCAACCCTAGTACATATGTCCACATAAATGTCTAAAACAACAACAATCCATGATACAAGTAGGGCCAACCCCTCAAGTAGCCTCAAACAATAGATAATCATGCTAAAACGTCAAAATAAACCCTCCAAAAAACACATGTGTAGGTGACATCATGTTCTAGGAGGGTGTAGGAGGCCTCCAAAGGCCATGCCTCATCATCAAGGTGCCAAGTATGGTGGAAGGTGACCTCTCCTTGTCAAAGGCCATGTCTCATCATCAAAGATCCCAACTCATCAAAGTAGTGCCCCAATGGCAAGGAAGTTACAATCCATGATGTCATCATCCATATGCTCAACGTCCAAGGTGAAAAGACCAACGTCTAAGGTGGAATGACAGTGCATCTCGTCTCTGTATGGTATCCAATCATGTGTCAGTGCAACGTCCTCCACATCCAATCCCTGATAACCTCTGGGACACAATACCCAAGATGTGAGCTTCTTTCCCATCTGTGTGTTTTTGTGACTGTATCTGGAAAGTAAAATCTCATCTGTCCATCATCCAAGGTCCAAGAGGTGTGAGAGCCTATATCAGAGGGAGCCAAGTCATCAACTGGCCCAACGCTTTGCATCACATGTGTTATGTCCTGCACAAAGTGTACAACGTCCTGGGTGAAATCACAGGGACGTCCTCCAAAGACCATGTCAGGTGCACCCAAGTCATTGAAAGCCATGGATCAAGTAAAACGAACAATCACAAGGGGCAATAGTCCTTAGAAGCATACAAAGTAAGCCATCTATTAATACAAAAGCCAAATAAACAATTATCATTAGGCATCCCCTTCAAACTTCACATTAGCTCAAGACTTTATGCAAATTGACAAGTTTAGGTATGGGAGGACCATCAAAAGACCCTATTAGGTGTGTCAGTACCCAGGTAGAGAGATATTTCCAAAGAATCCATCTAAGAGTAAGTGTGATAATGAAACGTGTTGGGCTTACTTCATGGCAATGGAATCATCAACATGCAGGGTGCCATATTTGGTCCACTTCCATGAGCGTCTTTGTAGAGGGAGCGCTTGTTGCTTGAGAGACCCTTTCCTTGGTACTTTTCACATTCCAAACCCCTTTTCTTGCCTTTTGATATTCATTTATTATTTGCAAGTACCCTTTGCAGGTTTCAAGCATTATTCTTTCATTTTTCTTACTGGGATAAAGTCATCTATAGATGTGCATTCAGTGCATCAGGACAAGGGGTGATTACCATTAGAGGGGGTAGAGCTCAAGATGGCCTAAGGCTTTTATACAGTTGGCCATTCATTATCCCAGTCTTTCTATCCTTTACAACATTATTTCTTTATTTTTACAGCAGTTGCATCAACCTCAACATTCTATCCCTTCTTCTCATAGGAAAATGAACCATGGCCCCTTTTGAAATACATGTAAAACCATCACCAAAGTTTAGTACATTGTGACAGGCTCCAGGATGACAAGCGTTAAGTAGGGGGGGGGGAAATGGAACGTTACCCTTATCAAAACCTCCCAGCAGTACCCATGTTCCCTAAGAGTGACAACACTGGACTATGATGGCCACTAAGGTGAAACAAGGCAAAAATCATAATTTATGAGCTTATGATTCATTATCCAACTTCAACCCATGATCCTTATTTAAATTCCCAATGTACTAAATATGACACTTTATATGAAACAAGGACTAATGTACCTCATAATATGTCGTACCACCATCTCCCAATGAGCCTTGTTGATTGAGCGTGATGAGTTATGTTGATGAAGAAAGAGGCATCTGAGGGGAACTATTGGGTTTCCATATGTGGACATGTTGATCATCATGGTCATCGACATCATTATCTTCATTGCAAGCCATGAGAGATGATCTGCTCTAATTTCCCCTAGGTGAGAGGGGGATAACAGCCACAACTTTGGTGCACATTAGAGTGGCAATGTTGTTCTAAATGAACATGCTTATACTTTTTTGCGCTTCTGAAATGTCTACCTTAGGTGTGCGCCTAAGGATAGAAACATGTACAATTTAGTTCAAGAACTTTGAAACGGGCAAGCTGACAAGATGAGCAACTCAGCGAACTGTTACAATGATATCAATCATCTCTAACTACGACAATGTATTTCTCAACTACTTGTGATAAGATGTTGTGGAGATTGATGGGCACTAAGCTTAAGAAAAGCATCACCTTCCATCCAAAAACAAAAGGTCACTAATAGACAGAGGTAGTAAAATATTACCATAGTTCAATTGTTATAAATCTTTAATCATAACCATCCAAAAAATGGGATCCCAACATCCCATATGTACAACACAATTATAATTGCACACTACATATAGCATGATAGGCACTTCACCTTTTTAAGCATTTCTTGGATTTTTGTAGAAGTGTCCATTACCTATCCTGGCAAGGTCTTATCCCTAAGGAAATAATGGGGAAGGAAGTTGTTGCACAAGGGAAATAATTAAGGTTTACAAACCACATCAAAAATATTCATGATTGGGTTCAAAAAACCTTACACAACAGTCAACAAAACCACATGGCCATGCATGACCATCATGTAAATCATCAGCTTCGTTCATGAGACGAAGTTTGATTTACCTTTAGAATGAGCACGTTAAAGAGAAAAACAAAAGAATCACACTGCTTAGATATGGCCTTTATACAATCATCGAGCAAATTGGAGAGAATGTGTACAAGTTGGACTTACCCACCTATATGGGCATTCATCCAATCCTCAACATAGATCTCATGAAGCTCTATGAGACATAAATGTTACACAATGATGAAGAATATGTTGCGCATGTTGTTAAAGACTGTGTTGTTGAAGTCGACATCAAGCTAGAAAGAGAGATAGTTCTACAATGCAAAGAGCAGACAATCGAATAGAGAACCTTAAAGCTTTAAAGATCTAGCTTAGAGCACAATCGCCTCAAGGCAGAAAGTGGTACATCTTAGAGAAAATTCAAACAAAGTTTCCTCAACTAGCAAGAAAATTGTTGGGACCAACAAGTCCTAAGGGAAAAGGTTTGATCTGTAACAAAGTCAAAGATCAACTAAGTTCAGGATTGAATCAAACTAGAGGGAGTTCATGCTAGAAAGATGTCTAAGTATGAACATGCATTATGGTGGCATCTTTGTAAAGTTTTTTGTGCCAGTCTTGTTGTGAAAGAATGTGCTTATACTTTGTCGTGCTTCTTAAGTATGTTCCTAAGCTTAGTTTGAAGTAGGCCTGACAAGGATGGACAACACATCAAAACAATACAATGGAAGTCAAACAATCATAACACAACATCATATTTTCTCCCTACCTCTTCATCTTCTCAACTTTTGTACAATAATACACTGTAAAGATATGAACAAAAAAGTCATGAAACACTTTATATATTCTCTCTCTACCTCTTCACCTTCTTGGCCTTTGTACACTAATGTATTGTAAATATATGAAATTAGAAGATTTATTTATACACCACTCAGATTGTAATGGGATCAAGTGTAGAAATACAGCTGGTTTGATTCATTCGAATTTTCTAAAGTTGGTGATAGTAACAGATGGGTTATAGTTGTCGGTTGGATAAGCGACATGATTTTTCATATCATTGTTGTACAGACTTATTTCTTAATGAATATTTGGAGTTGACATTTTGTTTAAATTCATTGTTCTAATTGTGTACGAGAGTTCCAAGAATTCATTTCTGATATTATTTGCTTGCTTAAATATTTGTCTTGTCATCTAAGTTGCAGAAAACATCCTCACCCCCACCTCATACTTGAGTTTTGAAATGGGAAAAGATGTCTCAAAATGTTTCAAGGGTGTTTCGGGATTTCTAAATGCAGGGCCACGTTTCCCATGCATTTCAGCCCAAACAGGGGTCATTTTAAGTCAACAAAATCTCTTAAAAGGTCTGTAGGACCCATAACAAGCACACAAATGACTAATGACCAGAAAACAATGAGGAACTAAGTCTTAAATCGTTCCTACAACACACTAAATTTCTTGGTTGTTTTATCAAATTTGCAAAATAATATGCTATTAATATAAAGCTTACCTTTTAAAATATTTATATTTTTTGTACATTTTTAAATACAATGTTTCCATGTTTCGTGCACTTAGCTTGCCATATTCTATTCATTGTATATGCAATAATAATACATTGCAGTTGCTATTGTGTATGTGCTTATCTGTTAAGCATACTTTGCGATCATTAAGCCTGGAAAGAGAGTCTTCTTTTAGAGAAAAACAAGAGAACTGCTTGTGCAAAGATGTCAAAGGCATTTCCCTACCCTGTAAAGGGAGATGATGATGAGACCAAGATACCAATTGAAAGATCAGATCGAGGGGAAATCCAAATACAAATATCACACATTAATTGAGTTCTTCTCTAAAAGAGATTTAATTTTAGGAGTGAAATTCTCTATAATAGTCAAAATGTCAACTGTCTTACTTAAAGAAGCACAACACCACGGTCATATTTCTCATCGTCAACCCTCATACATGTGAAAGGCATCCAAAAGCCAACCACTTTACATATGGCAGCATGATGCTAAGGTCATATTTCTCATCCTGAACTCTTACACATGAAAACATCAGAAAGAAACAAATATCAGCCCAATGTTTCTCATCCCATTTGCCTTGAAATGCAAATGTGTTAAAACTTAAAACTAGATGTATCAAAAATCGGTCGGTTCCACCAGTTCAACCCTCCCAACACAGAATCAAGCCTTCAACTTCCACCGGTTTGGTCRCTAGTTTGGTACCCAAACTATCCGATTCAAGACATAATCAGTGAAACCAGTCGATTCCTGTTCTGAACCAGTCCAAGCCCACAGAACCAAAAAAAGGGGGCGAAACAAAAAATAAAAGGGAAAAAACACAAAAAATCCCCCCACCCCCCAAAACTCTAATTGAACATTATATAATCATGCAAACTTGTCATATTTGGTGTCTAATGGTTTGGATTTACATTGATCTACATGAATACACACACACATATATTAAAATTTGCATACTTTATGTAGTTTTTAGTAAACCAGTTCAAAATCCAGTTCGTCGACCCGATTCCAATCCAATTACGATTCCAATCCAGACTGGCCTTCAACCAATTCTGGTCCAGTGAGACACTCGGCCATTTCCAGTTCCAGTTCTGACTTTTAAAACATTAATTAAAACAAGCTTCTAACCATATTTCTAAGAAAATTACCTCAAATGTTCAAAATATTTCAAGGGACTTTCTCTATCTCAGGCATTTCTAGCATAATTCTCTGGCATTTTGCACAACAAACTTAAAAGAGCCTACAAAAGAAAAACCTAACCAAAGTGAAAAAGCAAAAACATCACCACTTTTGATCATTAATATAGAATACTTCAAATTCTTCCTTTGTTTACACTCTAGTGTCATTATAAGTGCATTTGGTGCAGTAGGTATTCCTAGGTTGATATCCGCCAACAAGCCTCAACATGTTGCCTCTCTTATCATCCAATCAAATACCATCGCTTCATAATTGTTTGAAAATGGTGAACTTAATCAATGTTTGAAAAAGACAAGATTTAAAGCAGTTAATATTTCACACATAGTTTCTGAAATCACACTAGTTAACCCATACAGGAAGAGGTAAATTATGAGTTTCAAGGGCCAAATTAGAAAACCATATATAAGATATCGCTGAAAGTTCCCTTTATTTAAAACAGAAATGACGAAAAAAAATATAAACCCATTCAAAATACCACAACTTGATTGACACCCTACATGGCATGCTGACTTGAGGATCCATACAACTGTGAAAATTTCTTCAACTCGTCTATCTATATAATGTGTCTGGGACATAGGACTTAACATTGAGCTCAAACAATTACAACAATCTTAGGCTTCATATGTCGGAGTATTTATGGCTTCATAAAGTATTTCCTTAAGAACTATTACAACACTGAAGTTACAGTCAAATAATAAGAGGTTGAATTACAATCAAATCTGAGAGCTTTGAGCCATAATTGTAATATAAAATTTTAGAATTATAGCAATAACCCAACGACCAAATATACTACTCCCATGAATGACAAAAACAAATAATTTCTCTTTCCAAACAAACAACCTAAAACTACTGCAAGAAACATAAAGAAGTTAACATCTACATTCAAAGGATTCTATATATTCTATGTTGCACGGGGACCCATTCCCCACCCCCAAAAAAAAAATATCCCATACTTACCATTCAGGCATTTCGGGGACTTGGGGAAGCCTAGGAAACATCCCCAAACTGCTGGGGACTTCATCAGGGACTCAGGAACTTGCTGGCCGTCCCCAAGATGTTCCAGGCAGATTTCAGGGACGTTCTGGACAGATTTCAGAGATGTTCTGGGCAAATTTTGGGGATATTCCGGGTATGTATCTTCAATTTTGACAATGGACATTAATGATTGGACAATATGAACATTTTCCCCATCCATTTTTTTTGTATTACACTGAATAGAAATCTGCTATACAAGTTGCAGCTCAAAACATTGGTTTTGTATGATGGATTTCAATTTGGGTTTCTAATAGTTTAACTATTGTATTTTCAGCAACAACATTACAGCAAGCAAAGCCTCCATGCCAAAAAACTAGGAAATGCAACATTTCAAGGGGCTGATCCTCGTGGTTATTTCTCTTCTTCTCATTTTTGGGGTCCTCTCAGCTTTTACATATTCTACATGGACTTCCAGGAGTCATTCAAGTCCAATTCTTCCACCATCCCAACCTCAAGCATTGTGAAAACAATCAGATAGTAATGACTCAGATTTCAAGGGGCTGATCCTCGTGGTTATTTCTCTTCTTCTCATTTTTGGGGTCCTCTCAGCTTTTACATATTCTACATGGACTTCCAGGAGTCATTCAAGTCCAATTCTTCCACCATCCCAACCTCAAGCATTGTGAAAACAATCAGATAGTAATGACTCAGATTGGGTACTAAATGTTTGAAATTTGAATAAATTCCTATTCAATCACCTTCTTAATCTGAAATATCAATCTAATCTCTTTACCGAACCAAAGTGTTTTGTAGTGATTCAACAAAGCTGTAAAAATCTGCAGAACCTATTGAGAAGGGAATGCCTTTTAAGTTTTAACATAATCATCATTAACAAGAAATATGAGGAAGAAAATCTGCTGTAGAGACAGTTCTTAGTCTCATAGACTCATGGACCTGATTGCAAATTGAAAATAGTTACACTCAAGTTTCATAAAGCTAAACACATTTTGCTCATGTCTAGGGGCCAATAATGGAATGTCACTTGGCCCTTTTTAAAATTGCCCGAGCTTTTTCAGAACTAGCAAGTGTAAGGGCTGTGCATAATACTACTATATAGTATAGCCTGTTATGCTTACAAGCAACTACAAATGTTTGTGGTGAATTCTAAATTTTTAATACTATATATATATATATATTCCTCTGAAAATTTTAGGGGTGCACTCTAGCAATCCCAGGGACACGCCCCCATCCCCGCGGTTCCATGTCTCAAAAACCAGTGCAACATAGTATATATTGGCAAATATATGATTCCTGGCATGTTATCCCAATATTTACTCTATTATGAGTTACACAGCATCTGGTATTAAAGATGATGAGGAGCATTATATACTCATATTAAAGATGATGATGAACAATCTCAAATTATCTACTCATATTAAAGAACATGACAAGCATTTGGGGTGGGCTCACATAAAAGAAAATGCAAATCAAGCACCACCCATTTCTGCCATCATTCATCACCATGTCATTTGCACTTGCCCCATTTTCCTTTATTACATTTCGAGAGGTGCCTCAATACTATTTCGAAAAACACAACACCAAAAAATCTAAGGACCATATGGCAAAAAGATGATGTCCCTTGATGTTTCAAAAAGAAAGTATGAAATCTGGACTAAGACCACTACCGTAGAAAAAAGCCAAATAGTGTATGAAGCAAATCAACACAATGCATAGTCTTGTAAGTTGCATATGAATAACAAGATGTGCACCATAAAACAGACAATACAACAGACCATGGATTTTATGATTTACACTTGAGCAGTAGCAAAGATAATGACAGACAGGCTGTGGAGGAATATGCCAAACAGGATATCATAACAATTGTCACTAAAGTGAGAAGCAACTCAAATATGCAGGGACATTTTGGCTTTTCCTTACCATAGAGCACTCGCATCCTATTTCAAACACCTAGAAGTTTATCATGGTATATCATACGCAAGCGAACCCACTAACACAAGCAAAACCCTTATATTAAAACTCAACATAAATCCTAAACCAGACATAATCTCACCTGTGACATAGCTCTGGCAGAACCTGTTTGCCAACTCCTTTTTGAAGTTGAAATAAAAAGTGACTTAAATGGTGTGAATCCTGAATAGAAATTTTTTGATTGTAAATTTTGAGAAGATCTCATTGTCTTGAGAGTATGCAGTGGACATTTGAACATCACCGATTGGCGACATTGGGATACCACCTGAGGTCCCAAAACATGTAACGCTGTCTTCCCCTGCCAAAATAAACGGAATAATAAATGCTAAATTATGCATGAGACAAATACTAAGTCTGATACATAAGAGATATCCTCTAATGTGCTATGTTATGTTCCTTCTATTAATGGATGAAAATGTAAAACACAATTGGAAAGGAATCTAGAACGGCTAATTCTAATTTGTTAAAGCAATATAAGAACTGTAGAAACAATATATTTATGACACGTTGAAGATATTCTAGTACAGGTACTAACCTAGCTTGAATTACATTCAATTTAACTCCAATTTTGATATACAAAATTAAATATATATTGATTCGCATATATTGTCCAAACAAATGTAAAACAGGAATATGAAATGAAAGGAGACAAATCAATTTATATATCAAAATTTATCTTTACCTGTTAAAGCCTTTGAGATTCAAAGCTATATGTCTACTAAATTGCTACTCCATCATAAGAGAACCTGGGTAGCAAGCCTCACAAAAGATGATTTCCTTGGGAATAGTAGTTTTTGTCGTTCTTCTTGATCTTAAGAATAATAATTTTATAAACTGGAACATTATGTTGAGTTGAGCTTTTAATGTTCACAGCAAGACAGGAATATAAAATGAAAAGAGACACAGATTTATATTTTTAAATTTATCTTACCTGTTAAAGCCTTTGAGATTCAAAGCTATATGTTTACAAAATAGCTACTCCATCATAAGAGAACCTAGGTAGCAATCCTCACAAACTATAACTTCCCTGGGAATAGTAGTTTTTGTCAGTCTTCTTGGTCTTTAGAATAATAATTTTATAAACTTCAACATTATGTTGTGTTGAGCTTTTAATGTTCACCACAAGAACTGTTGTTGAAGATAGACATCGGCTCTACCCTCTAATATTATGTTGGGCACTTGAGCATATGATATAATAGATTAAAATATTTTCCAATCATGAGAATGCCCTTAATTTGTTTCTGCATGAATTGTGGTGAAAGATTTTCAGTTCTTATTTACTGGGCTAACCTTTGAACTTTGTGTTATTGAAATCCAGGAATCTACTTAGATTTTAAACATCAATCACAGGAAAATACTAATCTTATTTTTCTAACAGTTTAAAGTCAGATGTTAAGGATAAATTCTATAGTTTAACCATACATGTAACCTTTACCCACTAAAAGAGAAGTGTAGGATTAAAGTTATTTCATATTTCTCAAGAAATAACGAATGGCCATATGCAAGTAGAAAAACTAAGAAAACAGCCTCAACTCTTAATATATGATTTGTAAACTGCCTTGGATATTCCAATGGTCAATTCATCACAACAGATCTTCTTACATGATTAAATTTGGCTGTGATGGAGTTAGATTGTGGTCTGCTGTGCAAGGCTTTTCTAGTATTTGTACCAGTACTAGTAAGGACTCAGGAGTTACTCCATTGACCATTATAAAATTCAGAAGTGCAACATTGAAATAGAAGCTACAGAAAACACACCAATCAACACACAGATTTACCCTAGAGAAACCCATGTGGGAATCCAGCAACAAATGGACGGCTGTGCCTATCTCCTTGCTTCTTTTGTAGATTACAGTGCAAATACAACGATTGACACTCACTATGGAGCAAGTGACCACTGTAGTTTTAAAGCCAAACTGTTACAACAGTCTTGTCTCCTCTGCTCTGCTCTGTTATGCCAACTCCTCTCTGCTCTACTGAAGAGCAATTCCCTACCATTGGAGCCTCTTTCTCTTGTTGCTGATGGGATGTAAACTGCTCCCCCAAGGATGCTCAGATTCTCCTAACTGTTCAACTTCCAGATCCAAGCTGCAATCCTCCTCTCAAAGCAAATCATCACACCTCTCATCACCGTGAGATCATTTTGAATTTTAGACCCCTCATTCTGGAACATACTCAGATTGACATATGCTCTAGCGGTATGCAACGGTGAATGTAGCTACCTGTCCCACTTAGAAACAATAACTGTCCATGAGAAGAGATATTTAGATTCATCCCCCTTATACAAAGTCTTTATGGCCTCTTTGGCCCTGTCCATGCACTCAAAAATGTATTTCATTGGCAATTTGTCTCCATTCATGATCCTTGACACTTTCAGAAGAGGCTCGATTTGTCTCCRTAAGTGTTATCAGGAGCGCCCTACCAGGGTCCGCCTCYCCAGAACCACGCTCCGAACGTGARCATCAAGGGAGCACACTCCCAAGCTCCTTAGGACACTCCCTACCCCTGTGGGGAGCATGGCGCTCCCTGGGATGCTCCCAAGGCACTCYCTAGACGCTCCCTACACGGTCCATGCGCACTCCTTGAGACCGCTCAGACRCTCCCACGCATGAGTAAAAGCATACTCTGTTTTTCTAATTTTTACTTGGAGATGGCACCTAGGGAAGGTTTAGGGTTTCGGGGGAAGTAAGGAGGAAAATAAAGGAGCTCCTCCCCCACTCGTTTCCTCATTCATTCATYTTTGTGTKCTTGAGCTTAGAGTGGGCAGCTTGACCTTCTTGTAGGTTTTGGAGGGCAGATTTGTGAGAACTTGGAGGAGAGAACAAAGGAGAGCTTGGAAGAGAGAACAAAGGCTGCCATCTTCCTTGGAGGAGAAAACAAAGGCTGCCATCTTTCTTGGAGGAGAAAACAAAGGCTGCCATCTACTGCTGCAAATATCTCCAAAGCTAAAGAGGTAAACCCAAAGCCCATTCTTTGTATTTTTTTGTATATCCTTGTGTTGATTGTTTGTGGATGTTTCCTCTTCTCCTACTCTTTCCCATTCCTTCTTCTCCCTCATTTTATTGTGGGCTCATCTAAGACTTGGGGAAAATGGTCTTCTTGTGGTTTATGGTTCCATTTTTTATTCTCATGGTCTTGGTGGGGATTAGGCAACAAAGGAAAGAATTGGATAGTGGTCATACTCATTGTAACCCATTCTATGAAGATGAGAGAGGATTTGAAGGGGATGAAGGTGGCAATGAAGATGGCAAAGTTTCATTGACACCCTTGTGGAGATTTGTGACAAAACTTGAGGAAGGGAGAGGTGGTGGTAGACACTAAATTTTAATGTCATCGTGATTGTCATCAAGGAAAACCTTATACCAATTCATATACCCATGTGAGGAGGCATATTTGTGGGGTATTAGAGAGTGATGACAACAAGGGGGCCATTAGGATCTCAATTTTCCCTAAGGTATCAAAGGAAGAAAGACAAAATACATCAAGATAGAGGAAGTTACACAAAGAATGCATGGTAAAAAACAAAAGCTTCAATCAAATGCATCATCTAGATTTGGTTGCAACACATCTCCATCTCCTCATGGTTCTAGAACCTTTAGATCTAAAAGAACAACAACAGATTTCCTTGATATTGATGGTAGGGATGAGGTGGATGCAAAAGTGGTGTGGTTTCTCTATGCTTGTGGTATACCATTCAATGTGCTTTGCTCCCCCTATTGGCATGATAGAGTTAAGGCCATCAACTAATCCCCCAAAGGATACAAGAGCCCTAGCTATGAGAAAGCTAGAACTATGTTACTAGACAAGGAAAGAACCAAAATTCAAAGGGCTCTGACACAATTTATAGATGAGTGGGGGGACTATGGGGTATCCATTGTATTTGACAGTTGGACAAATGTTAGAAATCAACATTTGATAAATGTTCTTGGTGTTTCTACTAGTGGTGCAATGTTTCTTACAGCACATTACTCCCCCTCATTGCATTTGCTCAAAATATTTCAAACCTCCTACTGAAAACCATTAATGATGTTGGTCCTTCTAATGTGATTCAAGTAATCATTGATAATGCAGCAAATTGTAACAGAGCAGGAAAAATCATTGTGTAGGTTCATCCACACATCTTTTGGTCCGAGTGTTTAGTGCACACATTGAAACTTTTAAGCATGATATTGTTAAGCATCAAGAATGTCAATGGATTAATGACTTGTACAAGTCAAGGAACAATCTCATCAAATTTGTCACCGAGCATACAAGGGTCGATTACTTTTATAGCACTCACTCTAGGTTGCAGTTACTTCAGATTGCAAAGACTAGATTTGCTAGTTATTTCCTCACCTGTAGGTGCGCCTATTGAAGGTGAGACAAGCTTTGGGTACTATGGTGATGAGTGATGCATGGTATGACTTGAGCACTGATAGAGATGGTGCTAACGCAGTGAAGGAGATTGTTCTTAAGAGTCATTTTTGGTCATAGATTAGGTATGTTTTGCAATTCACCAAGCCAATTTATAACATGATTCAGTTTGCAGATTCAGATCAGCCAATCATTGGGGAGGTGTATAAGTAGATGGACAGCATGCTAGGGAAAATTAAGGACATTGTTCGACCTAGAGGTATGTACTTGTATAATCATATTTGTATAGAGGTGGGAAAATGGTGGAAAATGCTAAAGATTCCACTACATGCCTTAACATATGTGCATATATCATGGCTTTCATCACCAGCACTTGGTGGTGGGGTAAAGAGCAAACCACACCAAGATCCAAAGGTTCA
>JASDQU010684744.1:30425-45099 GCA_032191745.1 Picea mariana | reverse complement strand
ATCAGTGAGGGAAAGAAGGAAACCAGAAAGGTATATTCCACCCGATTTTCATTCTAATTTTTCTTTATCTATTACTGATGATTATCCCATAGTTGTCAGGGAAGCGGTGAATTCAGAGAATAGTAAACTCTGGAAGAAGGGCATGGTTGGAGAAATGGATGCCTTGGATAAGAATGAGGCATGGGATATAGTTTAGTTGCCAGCTGGAAGAAAATATGTTGGTAGCAAATGGTTGTTTAAGAAGAAGTTTAATGCAGAAGGAAAAGTGGAGAAATACAAAGCTCAGTTAGTAGCAAAAGGTTATTCCCAGGTAGAGGGAATTGACTTTGGTGAGATTTTTTCTCATGTTTCCAAGTTAACTTCTATTAGATTTATTTTATCTATTGTTGTTGCTTTTGATCTTGAAGTGGAACAGATGGATGTGAAGACAACATTCCTACATGGGGATCTGGAAGAACAAATCTACATGAAGCATCCATAAGGATTTTTACTGAAGGGAAAGAAAGAGCTGGTCTGTAAGCTAAATAAGTCACTATATGGTCTGAAGTAATCACCTAGGATGTGGTACCAAAAGTTTGACACATACATCCTTGGATTGGGATTTGTGAGAAGCAGGGCTGATCACTGTTTTTATTCCAAGTAGGTTGGTAATCACTTCATTTATGTAGTGTTTTACGTTGATGACATGTTGCTGGTAGGAAATAACATGGATGTTATCAAGGAGGTGAAATTGCAGTTGTCCTCCAAATTTGACATGAAGGATCTCGGTGCTGATAACTTCATTATGGGAATGGAGATTAAAAGAGATCATTCAAATAGGAAACTCTGGTTGAATCAGAGAAAATATGTTGAGACGATATTGCAGAGGTTTAATATGCATGGAAGTAAACCGGTCAAGGTTCCTATTCCTATAGGTGTAAAGTTATCTGTAGATCAGTGTCCCAAGACATAGGAAGAAGAAGAGGACATGTCCCATGTTCTGTATGCCAGTGCAGTTGGCAGTTTGATGTATGCAATGGTCTGTACTAGACCAAGCATTGCTAATGTAGTGGGATTTTTGAGTAGGTATATGTCAAAACCAGGGAAGGAGCATTGGACAATAGTAAAGAGGGTCTTCAAGTATTTGCGTGGCACTACCAATTATGGATTGTGCTACCAAGGAAGACCAAGATTGGACAGAGTGGTGGACATACATGGGTTTATTTATGCAAACTAGGCTGGAGATCTAGACCACAGAAGATCCACAAGTGGGTATGTGTTTAACCTATTTGGAGGAGAAATCAGTTGGATGAGCAAAAGACGGGATTTAGTGGCACTCTGAACTATAGAAGATGAATACATGGTAGCCACTCATGCAAGCAAGGAAGTGGTATGGTTCCAGAGACCGTGTTCAGGTATTGGGTTGGTACAAAAAGCAGTGAGATTAGAGTGTGATAATCAGAGTGCAATCTTACAGGAAAAGAAACATGCTGATCATTCGAAGACAAATCATATTGATGTTCAATATCACTTTGTGAGAGACATGGTTGAAGAAAAGGTGTTGCTGGAAAAGGTTGACACTTTGAATAATGTTGTAGATTCATTGAAAAAGTCTATGAGCACAGAGAAGTTATCCTGGTGTAGAGTAACAATGGGAATTGCTGCCCTGGATTGTTGACTATGTAATCCTGTGAACCCTTGCATTAAAGAAAACACCAAGTGGGAGAATGTTGGGTATGTGACATATTCTTTTCATGTGTGTGTCTGGGCACATTAGATTTGACAACTGCGTCTGACGATCCCAACTTCCTTCATCCCTTGTGTCATGTGCACTGGGTGATTTATTGGGGGTGTCCCAGGGGGGCCAGGTTCCCCCCCCCCCTAGTTACGCATTGCATTCGGGGCAACGCCCCAAAATTTGTTTTTTGGGAGGTTTTTTCTATTTTTAGCGGTTTTCTAAATTAATCCTGGATTAAGGGATTATGGTTTTGGTAGCTACAAAATACCTAAAACATTGTATATATAGTATGGTGAATGGTGAAATTAATACAATGAAGAGTTGAAAGGTGCGGCACCAAGGAAGGTTGTTTTTCTCACTGTTAAGGGTTTCCAACGTAAATCTATGTGTACTATGCGTATGAGCCATTGATTAATTTCTATTTTGCTTAAGAATTTGTATGCATTGCTTTACTTCACAGGTTTAAAACTTACAGATACCGATGGCATCTTCGTGTATTGCGACTTTATGGTCTAATAGAGTTTGGACGGGTTACTGTAGTGATCATAAAGGCTATGAATGGATAGGGTGCGTGTGGCACATGGACTGGGATTCCGTTCAGATTCTCTCTCCCTCCAACCAAAATGGGGTCCTCGTCATATTTAATGACTGTAATTAATGTACTCATGGCTCTTCTGATCCTTTGCTACTGAGTAATCAATTCTGCACCCAAGTAATGCTTAGATTGAAAAAATGAAATACATGTCGCGCTGCAACAATGCACACTCCAACTTTATTAACTGAATTTAAAGAAATTACAGAAATTCAAATCTAACTACTATACATGATCCTTTGGACTGGAGAAACAATCCTTTAGCTTAGTCCTGATAAATATAGGGTTTTAGGTGAGCACCATTCACCCATACTGGCCGAAGTATACCATCTAGTTGCACTAGTTTGACTGCTCTAGAGTTTTGGATATCCGCAACTATAAATGGGCCCAACCAATGCATGCACAACTTGCCTGGGTGTTTCTGGTACCGACTTTCATAAAGTAGGACCTTATCTCCTTGCGCAAATGTTTTTCCCTTAATATTCCTGTCGTGCCAAGCCTTCTTCCTGGCTTTCTCAACTGTTTGATGAAAGTCTGCTAAAAACCTGGTCTCATCAAGTTCTTGCAAATCCATAACCCTCTGCACAACTAATTCATCCTCTGACATATGTGTAACATGTGTGATGTAGAGACTAGGGGTAATGAATTCTACAGGTACCACAACCTCTTTCCCATAGACTAGCTGAAATGGAGTATACTTGTGAAGCTTCTTCATGGTCATCCTGTAAGCCCATAAAACTATTGGGACTCTGTCATCCCAATCTTCCCTGTTTGTGCAACAAACCTTCGTCAAACCCCTTTCCAGAATCTTGTTAAAATCCTTCAGTTTGCCATTGGCTTATGGATGGTAGGGGTTGCTTTTATGATGTTGGATTAATAACTCTGTTGTAAGATTTTCTGTTGTAATATTGATAAAATGACCACCCTGATCACTAGTTAGACTCCTAGGACATCCAAACTGAGTGATAATGTTTTCAAAGATAAACTTGGCATCGATATCGGTCGAACAATCCTGAACAATTGTTGCCTCAACCCATTGTGTCAGGTAATCAATTGCGGTGATAATATACCTGGCCTTTAAGTGCTTAGTTGTGGGGTTGATCGGTCCAATAAAAGAAATCACCCACTTCTCAAATGCTTAGAGAGCTCGAACTGGATGAAGAGACAATTTGTCTCGTCTTGATGGCTTACCTACTCTCTGGAAAACATCGCAAGATCTAGAATACTCCTTCGTATATTTGAAGAGCGTGGCCCACCATAATCCAGCTTGGAGGACTTTCTGCGCAGTGGCCTTTCCTCCGACATGGCATCCTACCAATCCATTTTGGCACTCCCAGAGGATATCCTGTCTTTCATGGTCCAAAATGCACCTCCTGAGGATATTGTCTAGGCCCAGCTTATACAATTTCCCCACAATCAATTGATAGTCCACTGCTCGAACAACCATATAGCATTTCTGAGTTGCGGAGTACATTTCTGGCCAAGCCTCTATACTCAGGAAAACTACTATGTCTTCCAAGTATTCTGGTACCGCCTCAACTTGGAACAGGTCTGCATTTGGGAGTTGATCATTGATTGCTCCACCACTCTCCCCTGAATCCAATCTGGACAAGTGGTGGGCACCCATGTTGCATCTTCCAGGTTTGATGATCACCTCAAATAAAATTTTTTGAAACAGTAACAACCATCGAAAAATTATTCCTTCCAAGACAGGCTTGTTAAGTAGATATTTTAACATAGAATGATCAATAAAAAATTTAAAATGAGAGCCTAACAAGTAATGTCTAAACTTTTGTAGAGCATAGATCATAGCCAAACCCTCCCTTTCTGTGGTTGTATAGTAGCGTTCAGCTTGTGATAGCTTCCTGCTAGCAAAATAGATGGGATGATCCATATTTCCATCCCTGGTTGTGCTAAGATGGCTCCCAGGTCAATACCTGATGCATCCACGTGTACATGAAATTACTTTTCCCAATTTGGAAATATCAAAATAGGTGTTGTGCTGAGATTTTCCTTCAAGATGTCAAACGATCGATCACACTCTGGTGTCCACTGGAACAATTTAGACTTATTTAGTAGATTTTCCAGGGGTGCAATAATATTCACATACCTTCTGATGAACTTATGATAGTACCATGTGTGCCCTAGCGTTGAGAACAACTATTTAACGCTCGTAGGAGGTAGCATATTCAAAATGATCGTGACTTTGGCTGCGTCTACCAATACTGCTTCTCGACATACTCTGTGGACTAACAAATTTCCATGTGGCACACAGAAGATACAATTTATGAGGTTTAAAGATATTCACAGCTCCCTACATCGATCAAACATCAGCCGTAGTAGCACTACGTGTTCATTCAGCAGACTATACACTGCCCAGTCATCCATATAAACTTCTATAAATTTGTGAATAAATTCTCGGAAGGCTGCTATTACAATCCGAGGAAAAAATGCAGGTGCATTATTTAGATCGAAGGGCATCACATTATATGCAAATGACCCCCATTATGTTATGAATGTGGTCTTATTTTTGTCTTCCTCGGTAATTCTCACTTGGTGATACCCCGAAAATCCATCTGTAAATGAGTAAGACTCTTTCCCCGCAACCTACTCTAGCACCTCATCAGTAAAAGGTGTGGGAAAAGGGTCATGCACATAGGTAGAGTTAATGATTTTGTAATATACACATACCCCTTTTTTTCTCTGGATGACTATGGGGCTAACCCACTCTTCTTCTTTAGCTGGAAAAATCAGTACGACCTCAAGCATCTTGTCTATTTCCCTCTTAACCTTCTCTTTCACCCTAGGGTTAAGACAATATGGTCTATGCCTTACAGGGTTTGATCCTGGTTTTAGTTCAATCTTCATCTCTCCCATAACTCCTTTTATCCCTTTTAGCTCTGAAAATGTCTTTTGGAATGAGTCCTCATACTCTTGCAACATGATATGTATTTCCTAGCTAGTTTGCTCATCCCAGTAATCTCCTACAACGACTATCTTGGGTTGCTCGGTATTTCCTATGTTTAATTTTTACAACTTAATGGATGGTTATAAGAGCTATCAGTATGACTGGGCAACGTGTTCTGAATTTCTCTACTTCCTTCTGTTTCCTCCATGGCTAAATTTCTCAGTTCTTATAAATCATCAGATTTTCCCAAATCCTTCTCGATTTTGTAGCATTCTATGGGTGTCTTATTCGTGTCCAAGTGAAGGTTAGACTGAAGCACTTGACTATGCTTGACACATACCATTGGGTATGATTTCTATTTACAAACATCGGTAAAAATAATTTCTTTAATTCTTTGGAGGACTATCTTGAGATCATGGCACTTACTTGTGAAAGCGAAGTCCTTGCAAAATTGGTCTGCTAACTTTTTCCAACTGATGGTCTTCCTTCTGGTCTCTTCATGGATGTACCAGGCCTCTGGTATCGGACCTAGCCAATGGGAAATGGGGAAATACTTGAACCCACAAGTGAGATGGTACTTCCGCAACTTGCCACTGCCTTACACATTGTTCGATATGTTTTTTAGGATCAGATTTTCCATCGAACAGTTGTGCAACTTGAAAATCCATCTGCATCTCTAATTCCAGTTGCTCCTTGTCTTGAAATCAACACTGGATAGCATGGTTCACATCCTCCTGGTTCTTAATTACTTATTTGTGACTAGCCCACCACCTAGCAAGGGTGTCTTCCAAGGCTAAGTCCAGAACTACGATCCTTTGATATTCTGTTATCTTTTCTTCCATGCTAACCAGAAAACTACCGAGGTTTGTGATACCATTGTATGTTGGATTTTCTCCGACCTTGGTTCCAATCTAACCTCGGTTCCAACCCATCTCATTGCTCTGATAGTTGTGCATCATCTTGAAAATATCTCATATGCACCCTATTTTCAACTGTCAAATGCTAGTTTTGAATCTCCATCCATTGATTGTATGCTCCTCCAACTTACTGATCCATCGGTCGTAGGGTTGATGTGGTCTTCCCTCGTTCCTTCTGTTATGACGTATAACTGATCTAGATCCTCTCCTTCCATATTTTTGTCTTTTGGTTCCGTGTATCGAGGGCCTACATACAGATCCAAGGGATGAACCACTTTTATTCCGTATGCCTCAAATGTCATAGTATTCCTCTTTAGGTCAATAACAACATAGTTACCATAAGCCCAATCAATACCAAGTAGTGTAGGATAATGGTCCTTATCCCCCATGATTTCGATCACCTCAAAATCAACTATAGTCTTTATTCCCGCAACATCTATATCCACATTCTCCAACCTTCCTATTGGGAAAATACAATATTGATTGGCCATTCTCAATTGGATTGGGGAATATGTCAACTGTGGTTTCCCTAAATCTTCCCAAGTCTTTTTAGGAAATATGTTAACATCAAATCCTATATCTAACATAACATTCTTAATCTCAAATTCATCTAGTTGGGCTGCTAGTCTAAACTCTTTCCCATTTCGTATTTTCCTTCTTCACACTCTCTAAGTGTTCTTCTCAGGAAGATTAGTCATTATTCTAGCTCTCGGGGATTCCTCCGTTCTTGGGATTAGATACAGAGAATTGCGCAACTTTTTTGTCAGCTGGTCATTCCCAAGAATATCAGAAAATAACTGAAACCAAAGGTCGACTACATTTTGCGACTTCTCAGGTTGTCTTATCGGGATTACGGGGTTTTGGGGTGCAGGGGGTGAGGTAGGGAATTGCACAATCTTAGAATAAATGGTGGGATGAGGGGGTTTTTATTCCATTTCAGGGCCAATGATACTCTAGAATACTTCTATTGAATTTTTAAAGAATAGCTTCTGTTTCAGAGGGTCATACATGTCCTCCTTGAGTGCTGCTTTCTGGATCTTAGGCAGATTGTCAACATCTACGCTAGTCTTTGCTCCTCCTCAAGTAATGATATTAATATTGGGTAGCTTTCCCTTGATGACCCTCTTTATCTCTGAGCCGATTAAATTGGATCCTCGTTGACGTGACTGATCTTCCCATTTCACAATTAGATCTGGGAAGTCTTCAGTTACGTGTCCATTGGTTCTGCATTGTGAGCACCATGGTCGTCTTGGTTAAGGACAATCCCTAGCCATGTGACCTTTCTCATCATAGTTGTAGAATATACTTGTTCATCTTCCCCCGGTTCTTCCTCCTCTGAAGTCTCCTTCGACTCCACATCCTCGACCCCTTCCGGTCCTTGAGGGGTTTCATTCACGCTGAATGATGTTCGATCCAATATGTCTGCAAGTGCATCCAGTGCTCTACACTGATTCATAACATGTGTGGTAGATGCGCATAACTCACATTGTATGGTATTTGGTACGGTATAATACTTCTGCATAATAGGGCATTGCCTTGGTGCATGCCCATGAATTTGGCAGATCTCACAATACTCAATTGACTGCGATGATTGATTTCCTGGAAAGGCATGATACGGGGTTGGGCTATGGAAAGGTAAATTCGAAGATACTTGAGCAACTCCTCCCATGGGTCCTGATGAGGGTCCCATTGGATTGTGAGGAGGTCCCATTCCCCTCATACGTGGAATTTATTTTTCCATATTCCCTTCTATGTAGCATTTGATACACCAGACTTGCGGTCATCCTGGTCTGGCTATCATCAATTCTTGAATCTTCTCTGTCAATGTTGATATTTGTCCTTGTGGTTGCGCCAAATTTGCATCCGTTGGGGGTTTGGTCACCCTCAGGCTCCCTGGATATCCTACCATGGCTTAAATCTTCATTGATTGTTCCAAGGCATCTGTCAAAGAGGCTATCCGCTGTTGTGTCAACAAAATTCATGTCAGAGGTAGCAATCCCTGGATGTACCATTCTCTCTGGTGATCTTCATGAATTGGATGCACTAGCCTCCCAATGACATCCTTAAACTTTTGACTATATTCCCAAGTCGATTCTCCTTCCCTCTGTTGAATCTCGTGCAACTCAGACATAGCTTGTTGTTCTGACTGAGGCAACTTAAACTTTGCTATGAATTTTATCCAAACTTGGCCAAGTGTGAATGCCTGTCCATGCGATCCTCCTGGCTCAATAGCCTTCATGTACCATTTGAGAGAACAAACTCTCAAGGTAGTCTAGAATTCAACCATTTTATTTGCATCTAGAGTCCCTCTGGACCTCCAAATCGCTTCACACAGAAACCAATGTTGCTCAACGTCCTCGTCTCCTTTACCCCAAAATTCTGGGTATCGATCAACGATGGAGACTCCCGCGTTTCCAACCATGTACGATCTTACTGCTCCTATAAAATTAAACCATAATGATCCTAGTTGTGATATACCAGGGGATCCCAATATCCTCCCAGTATTCGTACTCACCGGTTGTGACTGACTAACTGACTGAATTGAAATAGAAATATAATAAGAAGGTAGTGTAGAATTTACAACTGGTATATAAGACACTTGGGGGACGGGTGATTCGGGGTTGGTTTCAGTGGCTTCTGGGTGGGTTTCTTTGATCTGGGGGGTCTTGTTCTCATCCTATGGAGCGGTCTCTTCGACTGAGCTCCCGATCTTTCCTAGTATCAGGGCATAATCTTCCCTTTCTTCTGCAAGATCCATGCTGGCTTGATCTTATCTTGCTTCTACACATTATTCTTCTTGTCCACCCTCTTGGGAACTTATTTCTCTCTGTGCTTCTCTCTCACTTAGTCATTTATTGGCCAATATTTCCTGTCTTCTCATCTTCCTCAACTCTTCCTCCTTTCCTTCATCGACTTCTCCTGTTCTGAGCTCTTTCCTCAATGCCTTGGACTACTTCACTGCTTTCTTTATCTTACTGCACCACCACTTCTAAACTATGACAATGCTTTTCAAGGCTCGCTTGTTCCTTGTGTCCACTTCTTGCCACTCCCCCATTTATCAAAGAACCCTCTCCCATTTCTCAGGCCACGATCTTACCCCAAAGTCACCCCACCCCAAGAGTGGGTGTTTAGGCTGTCATCTCAGTTGGGGAGATGGTCAACATCCCCTCCTCCACCAAGAATACCTTAATCCACAGGGGAATTTCTCTCAGTAGCCTTCCTCGCGTGTCTTTCTTGAAATACACTTTTTCCCTTGAAAAAGACTGATGGTTCTCAACTGCAAACTCAATAATGTATCCTTGCAGTGTTGTATTGACCCAGAAATCAAGTGCTCGCGTGATCGAGCGATCCATCCGATGAAGCGCTACAATCCTTTATATATCCCAAGTACAGGTCTTCTTGACTCATTCTTGGAATTCTAGAGCTTCTTTGAACCTCTCTATCCAATGGAATAGTTCTTCCAGAAATTTAACCCAGAATATCTCGTATTGGTCGCTTGATCTTTCTGAGTAAAATATAATCTCTCTTGTATCTTTCACAAATTTACCTCGCAACTCTACTTCTTTTCATATGAAGGCATTGTAGTTTTTCTCCCATGACTAGTGAATATCATATTGGTGGATTCGTGGAAGCATTCTCCCTACAGGTTCCCTCTTGAAGTAGGTCCCGACAACAGAACCATTTTTTTGGCACATAATTGATCAGACCAGGGTCCTTCTCAGGTTACCGACAAAAGGTATTGAGGTAGTCTAGAGCAATGGCATTTTCATCTTCCTTGAAGGGAAGAAGTCTCACCCAAAGTGCAACCAAGACAAGGAAAATAGGGAAGGGTAAGAATAAAGCTTAGACAAATCCATACAATCTCAGGATCTATGTTAGTCTTGTGCAAGATAGATTAAACCCAAAATTGTGTGAACATTCCTAACTCATATTAAAGAAAATAGAGTTGCATTGCATTCATAAAGAAACTATATCCCATTAATCAGATCTGACATAAAGACAACATGAAAAAACATTCAAGATAACCTGAAGCTAAACATACACTGTAATTTCAAAATTTGGGTCTCTCTTTGTATTAACTTCATATGGTTCTTCTCAATTACATAATGCTATTCAGATATAGACACAACTCGGTCATGCCAAAGCCTAACAACAAAAATCTATTACCGAGAGGCAAGGTTAACCCAAACCCTTGTTATTCCTACATTACAACAGGACATGACTATGTTACAACCTTGGTATGGTTCCAAAACCTAGACTCTTAGAACTATATCTAACATTTTCCCAAAATGGACAATAATACAAAACTCGAACTCATTCCAACAACCATCTAAACAACTATGCGAATAATCAACAAATCAACCAATCAATCCTTTACAATCATATTCATCCCATATATATAAGTCAATTGGGATTTTCAGGTTTGAGACTTCACATGCTTTCTTGTTCTTGTTCTATTGTAACTTCTTTCTCCATGCTAGTGTTGCACTGTCCTTCCTTCCAATCATTTTCAGTTTCTTTCTTTGTTCTAGTGTCCAGCTCCTCTGTGACTTGTGCAACTTATGTTTGACCAAAATTGGAACTGCAACATCCCTTGCGCAACTTCTAACAACAAAAATGAAGGGCCCAACAGGTACAACTGGAGGCATGACATGTCATGGTAATGATTTTAGGATCAAAGGTG
The DNA here is from genome assembly GCA_032191745.1 of Picea mariana. Lineage (NCBI taxonomy): Eukaryota > Viridiplantae > Streptophyta > Pinopsida > Pinales > Pinaceae > Picea > Picea mariana. The sequence continues at coordinate 34,281 of JASDQU010684744.1, read as the reverse complement.
TGACTCATAGGGACTATTTACCTTGTCATGATAACTAGTGACATAAAGACTCTAAACCAAGGATAAACACAACTTTGCTTGTTCAAAGCAATTTTTTTTAGTTATGACCACACAAGAAGACCCAAAACCTAAGACTTATAAAACCCTATAACTCAAAAACAAAAACCAAAGTGATTTTTTGACCCCTACAACTTTATGTTCTAACAGGTTCAACTTGATAAACCTGTCGAGGAGGGAAAGGTCTCCTAAGAGATTCCTTAAGGTTTGTGAATTCTCAAAGTATTATTTCTTCAAGATGTCACATGTAGGGCATGAATTCATTAAAATTACAAGTTCTACATTATGTGGATGTATGTTTTCTTACGAGGAGGGGGGAAATTTTCATGTTAAAATTGGTTATGAACAATGAAGGTGTCATGTTCGGTAGAAGCGGTGTATATATTCCATGGTTAATCTGGTTCACATAATATGGGGTAGTTCAACCTATGTTACAAGTTTGGGTTGGAATTGTTGTATGGGTGTCGAGTGGTATGCTAATAATACTCATTTGAGTGAGATGAGATACATTACACATGCTTTGAAGATAAGACTGATTGAATTCAAGATACACCGAGTTAGGGGAAAAAGCACTAGGAGGGTAAGAAGAGGATTCCATAGTCCAAGGGGTTAGGGGAAAATGAAAAAGAAAGAGAGATCCTTCACTTGAAGGGTTGATAACTACTCCTTAGAAGAGTTGTTAAAATGCAATGAATGAATGGATTTGTGTTACCACATGTTTTGTGAATACAGGGATGGAAAGCCACCCAAGCACACACACTACTTGTAATATCCCCCGGTAGAGCCCCAATTGTAAATATGAATTGTAAACATGTTTGTTAGGCTGGTGAGCCGAGTTATAATAAGCTAGGAGGCTTATGTGATGATTAGGCCAGGAGCTTGATATTTTGTTTGTATATGTAATTATGCAGATCATTAATAAAAATATAAACACTGTTGCGTGTAGACCCTCCACGAAGAAGAGTTATGGGGGACTAAGCTTCACTAGGTAGGGTAAGGAAGGGGGGCTAAGCTAGGGGGCTTACCTCTAGAGGAATGATATTTTAATATTATTTCCTGAAGACTAAAGTGAACATTATATGTTTGTTATCCTAAGTTCCTGGAAAGTGGGACGTCGGCTTAATGGGGCACATGCAGCTCCAGGAAGACAAGTGTCGACCTGGGATCATGCAACCAAATCTGAAGCGTTAGCTTGAGTTGGGGGGTTCGGGAGTCATTTTTCCATCATTGGCTTGAGTCGTGCTACCATTCCCCCATCCTGCACGCAGTTGGTGGATTCACTCCAGATAAAAGATAAGTATCATTTATGCGATTAATTATGTATTTTATGCATGTTTTGTGATGAATGATTATCATGTATTCTGTTGTGTATATGAATTAATGTTAGTTTTCATTGATTGTATATGGTAGCAGTAATTCTGTGATTACTTTGTGTTAAGTATTTTAATTCATTAAAATGCATGTCATTTATATATATGTGTATATTCCGCAGTAGTGGCATTACCCGGTCTCTGGAGGGCCGGGGATGTTACAATATGGTATCAGAGCATGGTTACAACACTAGGCCTGGATGGGCCATGTTAGTGGAAGTTGAAGCAAGAGTTTCAGAAGGAGTTGTTGTCGAAATGGACAAAACTTGAAGTTCTGACCTAAGGTTTCAATGCGAAGCCTGAATGGGCTGGGTAAGTGGTCATTGGACCCAAGGTTTCAAGAGGAAATTGTGTCTAGAGGGCCAATTTTGAACTCAGAACCTTCCTGAGTGCCAATAAATTACCTTGGTCGTGTTACGAAGCTTAGGAGGAATAACGATATCATAAAACCACGACATAAGTGATGTTGGACCACAGAATAATGTGGACCTTAGGATCTATTCGGGAGAAATAGAATCCTTCACGACTGTCATATTTGGTAATGTTGCGAGGCAGTTAGCTGTGAATTCCTTTGGAAATCCCCAGAGTAACAGAGTTTGTTCTGTGAAGTAGGATCTGTTCGGAAGGAAGGGAAATCCCTTACGCCCGTCAGATCTGGGGAAGGTGTAGAGAAGTTAACCTGGAAGCCCTTTAGACTTACTGACTTCGATGAAGTTGATGCAAAATAAGAGAAATCCCGAAGCCCAAAGCACCGAATCCCCAAAGTGGATCTACACCGTAGATTTGGGGAGAAGTCTTACCGTTAGATCAAACCAAGAGAGGAAGATAAAGAGGTTTGTAATTTTGGATTTCGAAAGATTGGAAGGAAGAAAGCTTAATAAATTTTGAAGTCCGAAACTCCAAAGTGACGTGGCATGATGATGTCACTTGGTTTGACGTGGACACATGGGTTGTGCACCACATGTCAATGGGTTTTGAACCCGTAGAAGTTTGAAATGGTGTATGGAACGTGACATGTGTCACTCATCTGACTGAGTCACGAGTCAACCACTAGTATTCCACCACGTGGCATTCCGTATGAGCATGGTTAGTGGGACCTTATGTAACATAGTTAAAGGTCGGAGGACCCACAATGGAGTTGATCACGATACATCAAGATAAACGGCCATAAGGCATTGTGGGGACCCAAGTTGCACGAAAGTTAATTATCCAAGGCAGTCCCACAATCCAAACTACGGTTTCACTGAGGGGTTACATGTCAACGTCGGAAGAATTGCGGGATGAAAGGCAGGTTGCTCCAAACCACCATTGCATGACCCCGCAATTGGAAAACGTTAAGTGATTTGACGTAATGACGTCACCAAAGGTGATTGGGAATGTTCGGAGATTAGCAGTTCGGAGGTGCGGATGCGAGATCCTCCGAAGCTCTGAAGTCCCGAAGACCCAAAGTTTCGGAACTCAGATGCCTAAGGTTCCATGGTAAGTGTCAACCATCGAATGCTGAGTAGACGTGGATGGTTGATCCGCCCAAATTCGTGAGTTCGGTAATATGGAAATCCGAGAGATTATTGTGTGGTGCTTTGAAATATTCTGAAGCCGAAGGCTCGAGTAAGCACCTAGTGATCTAGCACTTGGTCATAGCCCATGATCACATGAATTGGAAACTGAGAGAAAGGGGCTAGTGCCCGAAAATGATTACAGAGCAGAGAAGATCTCAGAAAGAAAATGAAATATGAACGTTTTCTTAAATCAGATTGGTTTATGAATGTTGTGGGATTTGTTAAGGAATGATGGCCGGACAAATTCCGGTTGACTACACGTTGTGTTTGCAGAGTTCAACGAGTGTTAGAAACAAATCGAATTTTCACAGAGCGCTTAGGAGACACTCATAAAGATAATGGAAAAGCAGTTTTTCCTGCATATAGTGTGTCTATGTATTTGTGTTCATTATTATGTTTTTATATGTTGTTCATGGTTTGAATGCGTAAACTGGTGAAGTATTGAATAAGTTTCAATTGTTTATCTTCTTTGAGTTTTTGAGTGCAAGTAGTGCACATTGTCCGCAAGGAGTGCACTGACAGAGGTAAGTTAACCTCAGAGAAGCTCATGAGAGATACCATTGAACCTGCATCAACATAAGTGCAAGGAGTGCATAGGAATAACTCTGTGTTGAGTTCAGAGAGAGATAGAGTCACTGAGAACTTTGTAGGGCTCTACCAGGCGGGCATCGAGTGGGTGCAAGTGTGCATAGAGAGAACTCTTTGTCGAGTTCAAGGAAAAGAGTATCAGAGGAAGATACTCATAGAGATGTTGAACACTCTGTAGAAAATGCTCAGCAAGGTGTGCTTTGAGCAGAAGGTTGCCAGGAGGGCACAGAGTTTTCCTTTGAAAGGAAACAAAAGGGTTGAGACCCTTAAGAGATTGAGTAA